>APFE031225642.1:76022-133786 GCA_000404065.3 Pinus taeda | reverse complement strand
CCTTAGCCACAAAACATAATTGGAATATACATCAATTGGATGTCAAATCTGCTTTTTTAAATGGTGATTTAAAGGAAGAAGTTTATTTGGTTCAACCTGAAGGGTTTGTCAAACAGGGACAGGAGCATCTGGTTTGTAGGTTAAGAAAGGCATTGTATGGTTTGAAACAGGCACCAAGATCATGGTATGTAAAGATTGATACCTTCTTTCTTCATAATGGATTTGTGAAAAGCAAAAATGATCCTAACTTGTATGTTAAGAAAGATGAAAAAGGAAATGTTGCTTTAATATCTTTGTATGTGGATGATCTCATTATAACAGGAAGTGCTCACAAGTTAATTGAAGAAATTAAAGTTCAGTTGTCACAGGAATTTGAAATGAATGATTTGGGTGAAATGCATTAATGTTTAGGAATTGAGGTATGGAGAGAACCTGGTGAAACTTTGATCACTCAAAGCAAATATACAAAGGAGATTCTTAAAAAGTTCAATATGACAGATTGCAAAGCTATGTCAACTCCCTTAGAACAGAATGCAAAGTTGTACAAAGAAGATGGATCGAAAGAGGCAGATGGAACATTATATCGTCAGTTAGTGGGAAGTATGAACTATCTCACCACTACCAGACCAGACATTGCATACTCAATCAGTATCCTTAGTCAATTCATGGCTAAGCCTTCAGGAAATCACTGGAATGCTGCAAAGAAAGTTCTCCGATACTTAAAGGGAACAATAAATCTTGGTATTATGTATATTGATGTATCTGATGTTGCACTGACAGGTTTATCTGATTCAGATTGGGCAGGAAATCCAGATGACAGACGATCTACCTCTGGCTATGCATTTCATATTGGATCAGGAGTAGTATCTTGGAGTAGTAAGAAACAGCCAACTGTTTCTTTATCATCAACAGAATCAGAGTACAAAGCTTTGACCAATGCCACCTGTGAAGCTATTTGGTTGCGGAGAATTCTTGTAGATCTTGATGAAGCGCAAAGTGGTGCAACATGTATCATGATAATCAGAGTGCTATCAAATTAGCACATAATTCAGTTTACCATGCTAGAACAAAACACGTTGAGTTATAGTACCACTTTGTACGTGAGAAAATTGAGTCAAATGAAATTGGATTGATATTTTGTAACACCAAGGATAATGTGGCTGATATATTTACTAAGCCCCTTGGTAAAATCAAATTTCAAGTTTTTAGAAGTCAGTTAGGTATTGTAGAAAATCCATTTCTCCATTAAGGGAGGATGTGAGAATAATGCAGAAATAGAATTAGTTGAACAGAATTAGTTATGAGTGGTTGAACATAATTAGTTGTAAGTGGTTGAATAGAATTAGTTGTGAGTGGTTAGGAATTGGTTGCACATATTCAGGAAGTTTAGGTGTGTGAGTTTCCTATATAAGTGTGATGTAATTGAGCAAATAGATTAATGAAGTTATGTGAGCTTTGTCTCACGTTTGCTGGTGTTTCTCCCTGTCTATTTGTTGTAGTTTTCTGTTTTAATTGTAAAGCCGCGTAGCAAAACCCTATTACAACTTAACCCTCAGCGATTACTACTTCAACTCTTTTACCTGCCACGGTTTGAGCTCGGAACTTGTGGAAAGGCTGGACTCCGAAGACCATAAAAAAAACCAGCTCAGCAGTGTGGAATGAAACCGGGAGTCGTTGCACCGTGGAAAGAGGCAAGCCGACAGAAAGAGACAGTGTGAGCTGACACCTGCCAAGGAACCCGCCTGCTTGGTTGAGCCTGCTCGAAAAATGTAAGAAGTCACACTAGGTCCAAACGTAAAACAACCGCAAAGCAATAATGGCCTGTGTTGAGAACGAAGTCGAAACTCGCCGTCTTTGCGCTGGTTCCCTCCCTAATGATCAAAGGCACATGTGTGTTATCCAAACATGCATGTGCATTCTTTTCTTTTAAATTCTTTGTTGATTGACACTGGAAACTCTAGCATACATGCTTTCTAATTTGGTTACCACAGATTTAGTCACCATTTGCTGAATAACTCTCAATAACTCTATTTTTGACCTTATTTTTTTTAATAGATTACACAAATACATTATTAAAGAAATTGCAAACACATATACAATCAACTATGCAATCTCCAAATGTATAATTTTAAGAAAATCTATTTTGTTTAATATTTTCAATATATATGGTGATGTAAAGACTCTTTTACCTTGTATTAATGCAAGGACTTCTAGGCAAGACTAAGTTTATAATTTTTTTTGAAAGAAATGATCTTGCACAATAATAATGTGTTTTCTACAATTTTATAGTGTTTTATAGGGAAATTTCATGAATTAGGTATTCAAAGATGTCCTGATAGAAAATTATGTGTTATGTTTTCCATGAAATATGGCCAATCACCAATATTATAAAAAGGCAAATTTTGACATAATAATATATAAATCTTAAAAATAAAAATTATATATTTCAAAATTAATTCAATTTCTAAATTTCATTTTTTACACCAATATTCAAATTCATATACAAAGTTCTTTGAATCATCCCTCCAAATTAACATATTATTGTTTTTCATATTTCTATATCTACTAAGCTATTATGAGAAATCATTTATTAACTTACCCCACCCATAATACCTTTTAATTATTTCTCACACCAATATATGTATTTAAATTATTTACCCAAATAAAATTAGTATAAAAAAATCATATAAACACATTTATAGCGAGGTATTTCACACTACAATGAATTAAAAATATTTGAATTCCATTTTTACTATTTAGATAGATTTGAACCTCCATTGTATTCCAACATTACTATTTCCCAAAAAAGGACAATATTATAAAACAACTCTAACTAACTAACAAGATCACATATCACATTATTATGGGCGTTATCACAATTTCAACCATTTGAATGGGATTTGGGGCTCTAGATAGATGAATGTTACAATTTTGAATGAAATGGATTCTTCAATAAATTCCTCTAGTTTTTAACTATTTTTCTCATTTTCGTACCAATATAAGAACTACCAAAAGAGGCAAAATGAATAACAGTGTACTTTGCAGTTTGCACCTAAGAGACCTGTGTCTCATATCCTGGATGTTATAGCAGTATGTGGTATTTTGTATTGAAGTTAGATTTTCCAAATATTTTCGGCTAATGGAAGGTAACCATAGCTTGGATAAGTAAAGGCAAATCCTCAACTGGTCTCCTTAACCCATGTTTACAGAAAACTCAACAAAGAAGCTGACATTTTATTAAAGAAGGGTCTCTCTTTCCCGCCTGGGGCAATTCATTTCATGGCATATCTTCGGGGGGTACATATAGCCTTGGCACGATCCCATTGGTCTAAGGCACATAAGGCACGATCCATTGCCCTACACGACTCATGCATAGATAAACAATCGAAACCCATCATTTTCTAATTACATCTGACTAGTAATCAGGAATTAATGGAGGATGTAGCTTATTGAAGTTATTTGTTACGTGAATTTGTGCATTTATTTATCAAAGAAAACAAACCAACAGCAGCCCCTGCGCTCTCTTTTTGCGATTGTGATTGTACTACTGCTCTGATTAGAATTTTCATGTCCATGAATATAGAAAGTCAGTCAATACATTTATTGCAATAATTATACTTATGTAAGATCACTAGATCTCTTGAATCAGCTGCAACTATTGCTAGTAAGGTGTGGACAGAGCTACATAATATACTCACCCTGATACTTTCAAATAATAATAAAGGATTCAGAAATTAAAGAATTTTCTCTTGTACATTACAGAAAAGATATATGAGAGAACTAGGGAAAACCTACAATACAGCTTCCCTGGATCAAACATATCAAAATGTACATATTCTTTTTCGTAACTAATTCGTAAGAAAATGAAAATTCGTCTGGGAGTACAGTATGTGCAAAGGTCCTGAATAGATCTTGCTAGATAGATGCCCATGAAATTCAATATTGGTTATGCCCTAGCTTGGAAGTTTTATCGATGACGCAAGAACCACAGCTCATGGTTGGTCTGAAACGCTTCTGGTAGAGTTGTGAGTCGAGCCGCCGTTGGCAGAACTGTTGATTATTGGAGAGGGCCCTGAGGGAGTAACGCGCCCTTTTGGTAACATGGCGAATACCGGTTTGAAGGCGCTCTCTCCCATAACATCAGATGGGAGGACATCTAGTTGCAATTTCTGTTGCAGAGGTCCGCTTTGCTGGTTATTTTCATGATTACCATATTGTCTGTGATTAATATTCATTGATGGAGGCTTAGCTTTAGCAGGCAAGGGACGCATGCCTGAACATGGCGAGATTATGCAGAGAAGGATTGCCAGCCATGATATAAGCAATCTGTAAGATGCTGAAGAACTAGTTCTTGAATGGCCTCCCATGATATAGATATGAACTCTCAGATCGAGATGAGAATTATGCCCGTAATCGATTGTTACCGTTGAGCAATTAGCGAGATATATATTGTACTAAAAAGATGGCAAATTTGTATAGGGCACGCAATGTACCATTGATTTCCGAGCCTAGAGAGGAAGCATCGCAGTAAATACAGAGTCAGAAATCCCCCCGTCTGACCCACGTTTTACGCGTGAATTTAATCGGATTGAGTCTGTTTCTTCTCGTTCACGTCTCAGGCTCATCGTAACAAGCCGTATCGTTCACGTCTCAGTCTCATAGTAACTAGCCGTATCGTACCCGTAAGAAAGTTTTTGGGCCACTTCTCGGCAGGTTCCCATTCATTCCCCCTCATTCGTCAGGTCACCTCTCCTGTTCGCAAGTCGTCGGTGTTGAACTTTTTTCGTCCGATTGTAAGTTTTGGGAATATGTAGAAAAATTCAGTCATGAACTTTACTTAAAAGTTTAAAAAATCATTTTTATGAGTTGATTTAACTGGTAATGGTTGTGGAATAAAGTCTTACTTAATTATAGATTTTGGATTTAATTCTTGTGATAAGTCTCTGGAAATAAAGTAAATAACAGACTTGTAAAAACTCCCAACTAAAAAAGTCCTACCAAAAATTAAAAAAAAAATAAAATTCCAAAAATCTACGATCAACATTGAAAAAAATGGTGCATTTATTGAAACTCAATTCCTTTTCGTCCATTTATTGAAACTCAATTCCTTTACGCTCAATCTCTAGCGACTTGCTCTCATCTTCCTAGTCATGACAAGTCCATCATCATTTGCTTTCGTCCACCTGCTCTCATCTTCCAAGTCATCCCAAGTCCATCAACATTTCATTTCGTCTCGTCCAATCAGCTGGCCTCTCCCTCTGCTCATTCCTCTAACAATCTTGTCTTATCGCGTAGGCGAGCTGAGGCCAAATCAGTGGGCAACAAAAAAAATTCCAAAAATTTCCTCACCTTCCCTAAACAAATTTAAAACACATATTTCTCTCAAACAGCTTCAAGGCCATATCAGATTTCATAAATATCATTTATTTATGATAGATTAGGACTACTTAAAATAAGCATCACAATAATATAAAATGAATCATGTGTATTGTTTTTCACTGCGTTAGTTTTGAAAATGTTTTTCTCTCGGGTTTGAAATTAATTTTTAAATTTTTGAATGAAATTAATTTTTTTTGTTTTTCAATTTTAACTTTAAAAATATTTATTTAGATTTTTTTAGGGCAGTTTAATTGGTGATCAAAGTAATGTGAAATTTGTAAAATCTAAGAGATTCAAAGTTCAAATCTCGTTGTTTGTGACTTAGTTTATAGAGAGTTATGGAGGGGAGGATAGGTAGTATGCTAAATTCCCATATTTCCGAGAGGAGGACAATTGTGACCTGGTTTACTGAGAGGACAAGTCGTAGATCTGAGAGGAGGGACGACGACACATCCTAGATCCAAAAAGAGGGTCGTTAAGTTCCTTTGGATGGATATATATATATATATAAATAATTATTTAAGGTATAGTAATAATAATTTAGAGAAAGTCATTTTATGCAATTTTTTAGATGTCATTTTCCTCAAAGGCTTAAGTTGAACTATAACATCAAGGAAAAGATACACAAAGGGAGAACTTATAAGGATAAGTTTCTATTCAAAACTTTGATTAGTTCTATCATTTCATAAGCTTGTTAAGTTTGATATTGCAACATATATAAAATATTATATAGAAAGAGAAAAAATATAAACATGTTTTATAATTTATATTCTTAAAATCAAATGCAATATATCCTATCCTATCTTTATAAAAGTGATTTTTCTCCATAAAAGACATGTTATGACTAGGTACCTAATCTACAAGGCATAGATGGACAATGTAAAAAATAAGAAGCTTCTTAAGACAACTACAAATAATAGTCAAAACTATTTATGACTCAAGAATAGTTGACATAAAGATGCCCAATCTTAACCAAAAAATTTAAGTATAAAGAAAAAAAATCATTTTATAAACTGTAATAATTTTTAACATATTATGATATTTAAGAGATAAAGAATTAAATGATAAAACCAAACTAAAATACTAGAATCACCTTAATTTATAAAATGGTAAGTATGTTATTATTTTGATTAATATAAAGAAAAAAATTACAATTTAAAACTATGTATTATAGTATTAATATTCAAATTTTTTTAATAAATTATTCTCAAAATAATAATAATCACCATTAGATCTGGTGTCACGGCCTCCTCGCTGGGAACAACCATTCGAGATCAATTGAATTACGATCCATCCTTTCATATAGTATATTATACTAATATATACTTATTTTAAATATATATTATAAATTATGATATCAAACTCAATACTATAACGCTAATTATAAATCTTAATATTAAATATGGAATAATTAAATATATTTAGAAAATATTATATTATTATTATTATTATTATTTCGATTTTTAAGGTCACACTCAAACCAACACCAAATTGTGTATTGCACCATTTGTTTGTTTTTGGACAAAGGACCACCCCACAACGATTGACTTTAAGTTTATGAAGGCATACATACTCAACCACCTCCAATTTTTTGGACTTGTGACCTCTTAGATGAAAACCTCTGCTTTAAATATTAGACCCCCTCAGATGATAAATCTATACATTAATATTATATATTTTATTATATTTTAGCATTTAGAAAAATATATTATTAAATTAAATATATTGGACTTATGCTCTTATGATGAAAACAGCTCTAACTATTAGACCCCACCAAGATGTATTAAAATAACATTAAATTAGTATATCTAATTAACATTTAGAAAATATATAATATTAAATGTAAATATATTTAATAATATCCATTTTTAAGGTCACAGCCAAGCCAGACACCAAATTGGTGTATGAGACTCCCTTGGTTGTGGCGATTTCACGGCTTGATTGTGGGATAAGGGAGCCAAGTGGCGATTTCATGGCTTGATTGTGGGACAAGGGAGCCAAGCCAGACATCAAATTGGTGTATGAGACTCCCTTGGTTGTGGCGATTTCACGGCTTGATTGTGGGACAAGGGAGCCATGTGGCGATTTCACGGCTTGATTGTGGGACAAGGGAGCCAAGCCAGACATCAAATTGGTGTATCAGACTCCCTTGGTTGTGGCGATTTGACTGCTTGATTGTGGGATGAGACCCCCTTGATTGTGGGACATGATTGCGGGATGAGACCCCTTTGATTGTGGGACAAGGGACCCACCTCCCTGTAGCAATTTGACTGCTAAGTCTACAAAGGCATACATACTCTAACCCCCCTTAGGTTTTGAACCTGTGACCTCTTAGTAGGAAGCACATGCTCTTAACCATTAGGCCCACTCAAGCTGTATAAAATATTATTGACCATGGTTGGCAATGGTTAATATTATAAACCCAAGTGAATAATAAACCTAAAGGATTAATATTAAAATCCCAAGGGAATAATATTAAACTGAAGGGAATAATACAAACCCAACGTATATAAACCCTAAGATAAATATCATACACCCTTAAATAAATATAGTTAATCATGGTTGATTTTCATATTGGAAAATCTTTGTCACAATGGGACGTTGGACCATGGTCAACCATGGTTAAACAAAGATAATAATATTAAACCCTACGAATATAAACCCTTAGGTTAATGAACCCAAATCATTGATGTTATAAACTCAAGGGATTATAGATAAAAAAAATAATATTAAACCTATCAAAATTTACATATTCTTTTTCGTAACTAATTTGTAAGAAAATGAAAATAATTCGTCTGGGAGTGTATGTGCAAAGGTCCTGACTAGATCTTGCTAGACAGATGCCCATGAAATTCAATATTGGTGATGCCCTAGCTTGGAAGTTTTATCGATGACGCAAGAACCACAGCTCATGGTTGGTCTGAAACGCTTCTGGTAGAGTTGTGAGTCGAGCCGCCGTTGGCAGAACTGTTGATTATTGGAGAGGGCCCTGAGGGAGTAACGCGCCCTTTTGGTAACATGGCGAATACCGGTTTGAAAGCGCTCTCTCCCATAACATCAGATGGGAGGACATCTAGTTGCAATTTCTGTTGCAGAGGTCCGCTTTGCTGGTTATTTTCATGATTACCATATTGTCTGTGATTAATATCCATTGATGGAGGCTTAGCTTTAGCAGGCAATGGACGCATGCCTGAACATGGCGAGATTATGCAGAGAAGGATTGCCAGCCATGATATAAGCAATCTGTAAGATGCTGAAGAACTAGTTCTTGAAAGGCCTCCCATGATATAGATATGAACTCTCAGATCGAGATGAGAATTATGCGTAATCGATTGTTACCGTTGAGCAATGAGCCAGATATATATTGCACTAAAACGATGGCAAATGTGTATAGGGCACGCAATGTACCATTGATTTCTGAACCCAGAGAGGAAGCATCGCAGTAAATACAGAGTCAGAAATCCCCCCGTCTGACCCACGTTTTACGCGTGAATTTAATCGGATTGAGTCTGTTTCTTCTCGTTCACGTCTCAGGCTCATCGTAACAAGCCGTATCGTTCACGTCTCAGTCTCATAGTAACTCGCCGTATCGTACCCCTAAGAAAGTTTTTGGGGCCACTTCTCGACAGGTTCCCATTTCGTTCCCCCTCATTTCGTCAGGTCACCTCTCCTGTTCGCAAGTCGTCGGTGTTGAACTTTTCTCGTCCGATTGTAAGTTTTGAGAAAATGTTTTTGAGAATATGTAGAAAAATTCAGTCATGGATTTTATTTAAAATGTTTCAAAAATCATTTTTATGAGGTAGTTTAAGTGGTAATGGTTGTGGAATGAAGTCTCACTTAATAGTAGATTTTGAGTTCACTTCTTAGGCTCCTCCTCAAAATGGAGTAAATAACAAACTTGTAAAAACAAGAAAATGAAAGAGTCTTACAAAAAAATTCCAAAAATCTACAGTCAATTCCTTTACGCCCAATCTCTAGCCACTTGCTCTCATCTTCCAAGTCATCACAAGTCCATCATCATTTGCTTTCGTCCACCTGCTCTCATCTTCCAAGTCATCCTAAGTCCATCAACCTTTCATTTCGTCTCGTCCAATCAGCTGGTCTCTCCCTCTGCTCATTCCTCTAACAATCTTGTCTTATCGCGTAGGCGAGCTGAGGCCAAATCAGTGGGCAACAAAAAAAATTCCAAAAATTTCCTCACCTTCTCTAAACAAATTTAACACACATATTTCTCTCAAACAGCTTCAAGGCCATATCAGATTTCATAAATATCATTTATTTATTATAGATTAGGACTACTTAAAATAAGCATCACAATAATATAAAATGAATCTTGTGTATTGTATTTCACTGCGTTAATTTTGAAAATGTTTTTCTCTCGGGTTTGAAATTAATTTTTAAATTTTTTAAAGAAATTAAATTTTTTGTTTTTCAATTTTAATTTTAAAATATTTTTTTATTTATTTTTTTAAGCTGTTTAATTGGTAATCAAAGTAACGTGAAATTTGTAAAATCTTAGAGATCCAAAGTTCAAATCTGGTTGTTTGTGACTTAGTTTATAGAGAGTTATGGAGGGAGGATAGGTAGTAGGCGAAATCCCCATATTTACTAGAGGACAATAGTGACTTGGTTTACTGAGAGGAGGACAAGTCGTAGATCTGAGAGGAGGGATGGGGACACGTCCTAGATCCAAAAAGAGGGTTGTTAAGTTCTTTTGGATTATATTATATAATATATATATATATATATATATATATATATATATATATATATATATATATATATAATATATATGTATGGTAATAATAATTTAGAGAGTCATTTTATGCAATTTTTTAGATGTCATTTTCCTCAAAGGCTTAAGTTGAACTATAACATCAAGGAAAAGATAAACAAAGGGAAAAGTTATAAGGATAAGTTTCTATTCAAAACTTTGATTAGTCCTATCATTTCATAAGCTTGTTAAGTTTGAGACTGCAACATATATAAAATATTATATAGAAAGAGAAAAAATATAAACATGTTTTATAATTTATATTCTTAAAATCAAATGCAATATATCCTATCCTATCTTTATAAAAGTGATTTTTCTCCATAAAAGACATGTTATGACTAGGTACCTAATCTACAAGACACAGATGAACAATGTAAAAAATAAGAAGCTTCCTAAGACAACTACAAATAAGAGTCAAAACTATTTATGACTCAAGAAGAGTTGACATAAAGATGCCCAATCTTGACCAAAACATTTAAGTATTAATAAAAAAAATCATTTTATAAACAAGTGATAATTTTTAACATATTATGATGTTTAAATTAACGAGTATTGTCCTGGGATAAAGAATTAAATGATAAAACCAAACTAAAATATTAGAATCACCTTAATTTATAAAATGGTAAGTATGTTATTGTTTTGATTAATATAAAGAAAAAAAATTACAATTTAAAACGATGTATTATAGTATTAATATTCAAAATTTTTTAATGATTAATTCATCAAAATTAAAATAATCTACATAGAGATCTGGTGTCACGGCCTCCTCGCAGGAACAACACTGGGTATCAGTCGAATTAAGATATAATCACTTTCATATAATATATATACTTAATATATACTATATTAAAATATAATATTATAAACCATGATATCAAACTCAATACTATAAGCCCTAATTATAAATCGTAATATTAAATATGAATATGTTAAATATATATTTAGAAAATATTAAATATTATAATTATTATTATCCGATTTTATGGTCACAGTCAAACCAAACACCAATTGGTGTATGCAACCCCTTTGTTTGTGGGACAAAGGACCAACCTCCATGCAACGATTTGACTTTTAAATTTATGAAGGCATACATACTCTACCGCCTCCAATTTTTTGGACCTGTGACCTCTTATGATCAAACACATGCTCTTAACTATTAGACCCACTCAAGATGTATTAAATATAATACATTAACTATTAATATATTTAATATATTAGCATTTAGAAAATATATAATATTAAATGTAAATATATTTAATATGTTGGACCATGGTTGACCATGATTGATTTTATATAATATATAATAGTATCCATTTTTAAGGTCACAACCAAGCCAGACACCAAATTGGTGTATCAGTCCCCCTTGATTGTGGGATGAGACCTCCTTGATTGTAGGACAAGGGACCCACCTCCGTGCAACGATTTGATTGCTAAGTCTACAAAGGCATACATACTCTACCTCCCTCAGGTTTTGAACCTGTGACCTCTTAGGAGGGAAGACATGCTCTTAACCATTAGGCCCACTCAAGCTGTATAAAATATTATTGACCAAGGTTGGCAATGGTTAATATTATAAACCCAAGTGAATAATAAACCTAAAGGATCAATATTAAAAACCCAAGGGAACAATATTAAACTGAAGGGAATAATATAAACCCAAGGTATATAAACCCTAACATAAATATCATACACCCTTAAATAAACATAAATAATCATGGTTGATTTTCATATTGGAAAATCTTTGTCACAATGCGACGTTGGACCATACTCAACCACAGTTAAACAAAGGGAATAATATTAAACCCTAGGAATATGAACCCTTAGGTTAATGAACCCAAATGATTGATATTATAAACTCGAGGGAATAATAAAGCCAAGATATTAATAATAAACTCAAGGGATTATGGATCCAAGGGAATAATATTAAACCCAAGGGGTAAATATTATAAATCCAAGGTGTATAAACCTAAGATAAATATGATAAACATGTTGATGGTGCTTGTTATAGGCCATCTTATCACATCTATTCAATAAGCCTTCAAACATGACCAATTCACATCCTTCAACATATTGTCATCATCCTTGCACAAAACCCTAAGCATGACTTTGCTAACTACCTGAGTTTTTGCTCTTCACTGCTGAGTTTCCAAGATTTTAAGGACCAACACACCCTGCATAACTAAGAAATTGTGTTGGAGTGCACTCTGTTCTTCTCTCATGGTGCTATGCAGTGCACCCTACATAACTGTGGGGGTGCGTTGACTCTAGAAATTCAAGAAAACATAATAAAAAAAAACCAAAGCTTCCTCTTCCAGAGGTTGTTTCAACCATTTACCTTGGATAAACATTTGAATCCTATTTGATTCCACCCTGAAGAAATCACCATCTTATACCATGAGCTCATCCTCCCATCACTTTTGGATCTCAAGACTAGATTGGTAAATATATAAGAATTCATGAACTACCTCTCCTTCCTATATATTTACCTCATTCCATAAGCACCTGGTTAATTTTGGTTTGCTTTTAGAGAGTGGTTCTACCTTTATGTTGTTGTTGTGAAAGTGATATTTTCATGCATTTGGCGTGATTCGAGGTACACTTTGTGACAGAGGAAGGACATATCAACAACTTGGAGAATCTATTCTACAATATCAACACTTATTTATGGTTGTAACTCATTCCATTTATATCAAGTAGATATATGATGCTACATAGATCTCATAGTTTCTTGGCTTGTGTTGTTTGGTTGTGCATGTTCTAATTTTGGTCACTGGAGCTAGGATTGGAGCATTCAAGACAAAGAATAAGTGAAACCTATGAAAGTAGGTTTCATCTCCTTATCTACTTACTTTAAGGAAAGCATTGGTTCCTTTGTCTCGCTGTTGTTATATGTTAGCCACCAAATCTAGGGGAGATACTTTTGTCTGCAACCATAAATCCCACATAACAAATTGGCGACTCCCTTGGGTAATGGTATATTCCCTTGGTGGTTCCATTATCCATTTTTTCTGATTACCCCTTTGATAGACCTTTACTATCTTACTTAGTCCTAAATAGACCTAGGAAGACCTTTCATTGAGCTTTACTTGTATTATTTGTGTTAGAACTTATCTTTCCTTGATCACCACATTCTTTGGTCTTGAGACAGTGCGTTGCAGGGAACCCTATCCTTCTATGCACTTGCAATGTAGTGCACCCTAGCCCTTTCAACACCTTGTATGATCCCAGTTTGATGTAAAAAAATTTTCCTTTTTGTGATTTTCTCTCTGATTAACTTTGTTCTGGTTGGTCCTCCTTCCGTCCCTAAGTGTGTCTTGGTCTTTCATAAGCCTCCATTTGGTTTGATTTTGTTTTTGAGTGCCTTTGATAAGAATTTGTTTATATTTTCCTTTGTTCTTGTCACTAGGTCATTAGAAAACTAAATTGTTTAGTCATTGAATGCTTGAAAGAGTTGGTGTTTTAGTCATTGTTCTAAATAGTTTTCGTTTATTAATGATTAGAAAAATCTCTTAATTTTTAGCTAAAAATTAAGTGGAATCCAAAAGAAAAATCTTATGCATCATGCATTGCATATAGGGCTTTGATTTTTGTTGGAAAAGTGAAGTTATAGAGATCGATTGTTGCATCACTTGTTTGTTGCATTGTTGATTGATTTCTTCTTCCCCTTCTTACTTAGGCCTTTCATTTTTAAATGGAAAATGAAAAGAGTTTTTGCGTCATATTAGTTGCAATATAGGTTTTTTCAGGTGATATCGATTTTTGAGCCTTGAAAATGAAACATAATTCAAGATAACCATTAAAATCCATCTATATTAACCTAAGGAGAATTGGTAACATTAACAACACACATAGAGGTCTAGGCTATAGATGTGTTCTAGCGTATTTAATCGTAGGAGTTGTTGTTTACAAGTGTTGCATCTTGGGGGTGAAATCTTTTTCCATGTTTGTGAGCATATAGGATCGTTCTCCATGTACCTTTGGGTATATTGGTGGCACTCCACACATGAAAAATATATGCAAACACTCTCATCAAATGGTTACACGTTAAACAACACTACTACAGACTGCACTCCCACGTACCATCAATTATATGCTGGGAGTCCCCTATAGGTATTTATCCATCCATAGGTAATCGAGTCAGTTGCCTTGTATACCATGATACTTTGAACACGACATTAGGGGAAATTGCATACATGTGCATTAAGCCCTTAGTTTGGCAAGGTTTATATTGTAGTTCATGGTAGCTTGGTAAACCATTATGCCTAGTTGCACCTTTTTTTTGTTTATGTCTTTAATTTCTAAAATCAATTATTTGATGACAAAACAACATCCTCCCCATGGAACAACTCCTTAGTGGACGTTAGCTTGAGACTAATGGCAACGGTTCCAGAGTTTACAAATCAATGGAACCCCTCTGACGGGAATCCTACTCCTTTTCCTTCTTTTGGAAATATTGGTGCTCCTTATATGGCAACGTTGTCCCTTCCCAGATTTAACATTGGTTTTCCAGTTTGGTTATTTTTGACCCCTATGGTTCCCAATGTCAAAACTACTTCTCAATTGAGTTCTCCTCCACCTGAACAACATTAACCTCACGCTGATCCTAAAGTTGACCCTTTTCCTTCTTCACCTATTTTTTCTTCATCCCTTTCTTCCTCCTCACCCAGTGAAAGTATTTAGTTTAATAACCAGAAAGATAATAAGAAGAAGCAAAATAAGAAGGGGAAAACTAATCAACCATTGCTAAGGACATGTTGACGGTGCTAGAAATACATAAACCAAAGGGATATCCTTGATATGAAGTCCCAAATAGACATCCCACCATTTTGTATAGGATTCCCATTCGGTATAAAGGTCCGGTTGCCGAATACGCAAAGATATTCCTTGGCTCTAGCTGTCATCATAGGAGAGTGATGCAATGGTGTTTTCAAACAACAAGGTGAGTGTGCCTGGTGAGTGTGAAACACAATTATGTCTAGGTGCTCTCATTGTAAAAGGGGGAGAAAAGTGAGCTTCTAAGTGAGAGGTAATAGTACCACCCAGGAAGAGACACACATGAACCAAAAATGCATGTCCAACATGCAGCGGAATAGTCCACAACGAACGTGGCAGTCATTACAAGCAGGGAAATTCCTGTCCAGTATCCCATGGAATTGATCCGAATTGGATCCATGAAGGGTTTTCATAGCACCATGATTGTATCAAATCAGGACAAAAATTTGAATTCAAGAGCACAGGGCAATCAGGAAGACCTCTGAACAGTGGCAGTTGGCAGCCAGTGAGGAACGACGATGACCTCGGTCCAAGCGTGCTAACCGAGGCCCATGGGGACTGTGCAAGAGGCCAAACTGGCACTTGGGAAGCCCGTATCACGAAAAGGAGGTTGTTTTTGATGCACGATAACCCCTCGAGAAGGAAAGCCCCAAAGCACTCGATCGCATGGAAGCTGGGAAAACCGTGGGGAAAATGCTAAAGGCTAAAGGAAGGACCTGGGCTCCAAAACCGGTGGTATATTGGGATCACCCTTGGGCAGTAAGCAGATTTGGTTGAAACCTAGCGATTCCATTCAGTGCCCAACGTGTGGCAGGCGGAGGAGAGAGAAAACTGTCGCTCATCGTACGCTAACGGTCAAGCAAGTCAATCGCGCGAAATGAGCGAATAACGTCGGATCTGGGGGCTCCAAATCTAACGGCTGAGAACATTCCCAATGAAAGAACTGGATTTGACAGGGGATTAAGCGACGATCTATAAGGATGTGAGGTCCAATTTGACCACTGAGGTGGAGGATGAATCATTTCCCGACATAACCGAAGAACCAAACTGACAAGGAAGAGCTGGCACAGTTCGCAAGAGGACAAGTGGCCACTCCCTGTGAGCCAATGACCCTGACACAGAGACAGGGAATTCCAAGTGAACCGTAGTAGGCGATCCGATAGAGGTGGAAGGGGAATCGAATAGTCATGAGATCGATTGGCTTTAAAGCCATGAACAGAGAACAGAAAAGACCAGAGAGGACACTGAGAGGAAGAACCAGAGAAAAGAAGACGAAGACAGAGAAATAAAAAATATAGTGAAGCAAAGTGCAGAAAGACAGAGAAGTGAGCTGTTAAGAAATTTACCCAAGAAAATAAATTAATTACGGAGAATTACAGAGGGGAACAAATATAAAAATAACCAGCAACAACCATAATCACATAAGCACACATGTTTATCCGCAAAAAAACCCCAAATCCAGGGAAAAAAACCAACCTAATGATACCTTATTAGCATTGGCCAAAACCCTGGCCAGTTCGACCAAGTGAGCCTTCATCGCTCACCTCCAGGCCTTGCATTACAATGAAGTCCTTCCAACCTTTTATAAGCTCCATTACATATAATACCATGGGAAAAATACTATGGGTGCATAATACCATGTGCCCCAAAACCATCACCGTTTAACCTGGTCAACTTTGACTCTATCCCAAGTCAAGTTTACCTAACAATTTCCCCCTTAAACTTGACTTGGGGTTCCTTGACTAACTCCAGCCAAACCTGCTAAGTGAGACAATCCCGCTCACTCTAGCCCTTAACCCTTTCAGAGTTTTTTTTTTTTTTTTTACCCGGGGTATTGTTAACTCGACATCCCCCCTATCACCTAGGTCTAACTAGAATTTACTAGTGATTACCCAGGGGTACACATGCCTTACCAGGTCTTATAGTAGTATGCCCATTTACATGCAATAATTTTGACTTCATTATTATTATTTTTTTTATTACTGTCT
Organism: Pinus taeda; assembly: GCA_000404065.3. Classification (NCBI taxonomy): domain Eukaryota; kingdom Viridiplantae; phylum Streptophyta; class Pinopsida; order Pinales; family Pinaceae; genus Pinus; species Pinus taeda. Next base: position 116,872 of record APFE031225642.1, on the reverse strand, counting down.
CAACACACCCTCTCTTGCTTTTATATACTCCATGACTGATACTTTCCTCAACCATGTATCACCACACTGAATAATTGACTGACACATTCCGTGAAATACTATGTGCATCCTCACTTAGCTCCCCAGCTAGTGAATTTCACGAATGTTATGATTTTAGTCCTCAACACTCTACCTGAAATCAATGCAAATGTTTTAATTTACTTGCAGAGCGTTAAAATTTCTGGCCTGGCCATCCATCATCTTTTATGTGCATGAACGTCTACTTCATAAAACCACAAAAGGAACAAAATTCCTGTGAGAACAACCTAGCAGGCCCAAATGGCTAGAATGTTCTGTGCGTGGATCAAGTTGGGGTTCCCCAGGTAGTCAAGGCCTCCCTCTGAGAATATCTGTGCCCTGGCCTTGAACCACATAGCCTCCCCAAATTTTACACCTTCGGGAAAATGCAACCGAGTGCTCCCAACATGGCCCATCTGCAGTGGATCACCTCCAACTCTCTGTTTCTTTTTTTTTGCGAAGGTCTTTGGATCCATCGAGAGTCTATCAGTGTCCCACCTGTAGTCGCCAGGAAATTCTCTGGTGAGATATGACGACGTCTGTTTCGAGAAGGGGCCTAGGTACTTGGGGTGGTCAGGTCCATACTTTAAGTAGTGCTACCAGAATGTATAGCTTCACTCTAGCTAGCTCGTTCATTCTCCAGCAGTCGCATAGTGGCCCATCTGAGCACTTGTAGAACCTTGTTGTTGCTGCACTTAGATTAGATTTGTGAACAAACTATGCATCAATCCTTTTTATGTCCACCAGGCCAAATAACTCTTGGTAACAAAAGCATTTTTCTGAAGCCAATACACAACCTTTGGCTCTGATACCAATTGTTAAGAAATGTACCTAAGAACAAAAACTAATTACGGAGAATCACTAAGGGGAACAAATATAAAAATAACCAGCAACAACCATAATCACATAAACACACATGTTTATCTGAGAAAAACCCCAAATCCGGGGAAGAAACCCAACCTAATGATATCTCATTAGCATTGGCCAAAACCCTGGCCAATCTAACCAAGTGAGCCTTCAGCGCTCATGTCCAGGCCTTGCATTATAATGAAGTCCTTCAAGCATTTTATAAGATCCATTACATATAATACCATCGGTAGAATACTATGGGTGCATAATACCATGTGCCCCAAAACCATCACTGTTTAACTTGGTCAACTTTGACTCTATCCCAAGTCAACTTTACCTAACACGAGATGACCTGTAGCATAAGGCAACATTGGGCAATCCTTGAGAGGATCTGTCGGGAACCGAGCACCACATTGGGCTCCTCCCATTAAAGACCAGAGAGGTCAAAAGCTGGTAAGGAAAAGAGTTTGTGCACTCTAGTGGCTTGGGGAATCCAAGAACCACCCTGCCAAGCAATTTTGTCTCAGGAGACTTAGATTGAGCTCCTTATTGTAATTCTCTGCTTTAAGACATAATAAAATAAGGCCACCATTGAAATTTGGACGGGAGACATAGCCCTGGAGGATAGGGTGAACTCCTTATTAATTGTTTTATTCTTGTATTTGCTTACTGTGTTTCTATTGTTGTTTTCGATTTTAAGTGTCTGTGTATTTTGTAATCTAATCGATCCATTGCCTAAAATAACATAGACACACACCAGCACATGAATCTGTAATACCTTCATCCATTAATTAATTAACTGAGGTCACTCAAGGGTGATTTTCAGATCAAGTGGTATCAAAGCTCTAGGCTATAAGGTTAGACAAGCTTGTGTTGGTTTAGCTGTGGAATGCTCACTAGATCAAAGCTCAAATTAGGAGAAGGAGAGTTGATCAAAACTAATCTTGAAATTGGGAGAGTCTATCCTTGGAAGACAATGTGAAAGGAAAGTTCTATGGGGCCAAACCCTCAATTCATAGAAAGTTTCCTAGCCATAAATTCCATGGTAAAAGAAATGTATAGGGACTTTAGAAAACGTAGGGATGAAGATTCATCAGTCTCTAAACAAGACAAAGGATAAGATGAGTCTCATTTCCATGACCACTCCAAAGGAAAAGGGAAAGAGGAAAGCTTTCGCACACCTCCTAACAATCCTGAAAACAAAAAGAAAGCATCTTTGATCAAACTAGGTGCTAAATTTGATCTACCTATATATGATGGAGAGTTAAATGAAGAAAAGTTGGACAATCGGATTAGGAAAATTAATGTTTATTGCAGAGTGCAGAACATCGACTCAGACAAGAGCAACATTCAGTTGGCAAGCCTACACCTAGGAGGCACTGCCTTGGTTTGGTGGGAAGGCAGAACCCAAGCTGACATGAAAAGACATGGTAAGACTATGTCTGTTTGGAGTGAATTTGTGTCTGCAATTAACAAGAAGTTCTATCCATTGGCCTACATGCAACAAGCCATGATGAGTTGGCAAACTCTTCAGCAGTTGAAAGGGAAAAGTGTGCAAGGGTACACTCAAGAATTTAGAAAGAGAGCATTGATTCTAGGAATCTCATTAGACTCTCCAGAGACTCTGTTGAAGTACATTGGTAGTCTACACAACTACATGAGGCATACCATCCTCATGTTTAATCCCACTAGTATAGATGAAGTATCTGTACAAGCTACTCATATAGAAGCTAGAGGAAAGAATGGAAATCCAGAAGTTGGGGGACCATCCCAACCCACTGCAAGCAAGAACAAGGAGAAAAGAAAGTAGAAGTGGAAAGCAAGGAAGGCTAACACTACACAAAAAAGCAAAGCTTCATGCACTAACTATAAAAAGAATGGACATGTTTATGAGCATTGTTGGATTCTGCATCCAGAGCTGAGACCTAAGAAGTTCGAGGGCGAGAAGAAGAAGACTGCTGCAACTATTCAGAAAGATTTTGGGTCAGACTCAGGAGATGAAACAATCATTGCAACAACCACTATAAAAGGTAAGAATTCTGAAGCATCTACTAGTAATTCTGCACAATCTATTACTTATGAAGAAAATGAGAGAAAAAGACATGAGCTTTTCCATATTCAAGTTATTTCCAAACATCAAAAGATTGATACTTTGTTTCATAGTGGCTCATAAGTAAATCTAATTTCTGAAGAAATTGTAAAGAAATTAGCAACTACACCTCACAAGAAACCATACCCATTAAGATGGTTGAATGATCAAGCACAACTACAAGTGACTAGACAATGCAATCTCAAGTTTTCTGTTGGGTCAACATGTGTAGATGAGGTTGAGTTAGACATAATTCCTTTGGATATATGTGGAATTGTTTTGGGAAGTCCTTACTTGTATGATAGAAAAACTATTTTCTATAGAGCTAAGAACAAGTATCTACTTGTTAAATATGGAATCAAATACTTTGTAAGAGCTCATAAGCTCAAGAATAATTATACTCTCATAAACTTAGGGTAGATGAAAAGAATGATAAATTTGTGCAAACAATTCTTACTGATGGTTGTAAAGGAAAAGAAACCTGATAAAACCAAAGTATTTGAGGGTTGGAATGCTCAATAGCAAGTTGATTTAGAAAAGGTTGTTTCAGAGTATGATATCTTGTTTCAAGAACCTAAAGGTCTTCCACCCAAAAAGGAAATAGTACATGATATTATTTTGCAGCAAGATGCTCCATTGCCTAACATTGGAATGTACATGTTGTCTGCTTTAGAGAATGCTGAAATCAAGAAGTAGGTGTAGGAGTTACTCGAGAAAGGGTTCATTAGGTCTAGCACATCACCATGCAGGTCACCAATCATTTTGGTGAGAAAAAAATATGGCTCGTGGAGAATGTGCATTGACTACCAAGCATTGAATAAGATAAAAATCAAAAATCATTATCCCCTTCCCTGCATAGATGATCCTTTAGATCAACTGAAAGAAGTTGTTTATTTCACCAAGCTAGACTTGCACAATGGATACCATCAGGTCAGAGTTGCAGAACAAGATGCATGGAAGACTGCTTTCAAAACAAAGCAGGGATTGTATGAGTGGTTGGTTATGCCTTTTGGCTGAACTACTGCTCCTGCTACTTTCATGAGATTAATGAATGATGTACTCAGACCTTTTCTTGATGATTTTGTTATTGTGTATCTGGATGACATTCTGATTTTTAGTAAAACATGGGAAGAACACTGAAAGCATGTTAAATAGGCATTAGATGTTTTGAAAAGAGAAAAACTTCATGTTAAAATCTCTAAATGTGAATTTGGCAAAACATCTCTGAATTATTTGGGTCATATAGTAGGGGGTGGTGAATTGAAAATAGATCCCTTGAAAGTGGTAGTCTTTGTAAACTGGCCTAAACCCAAGTCTTCTACAAAAGTGAGAAGCATCTTAGGGGTAGCACAGTATTGGAGGAAGTCCATTTCTAACTTTTCCTCAATTGCAGCTCCCCTACATGCTTCAACATGATTGAACAAGGTGTTTCAGTGGGGAGGCAAACATCAAAAAGCCTTCAACACCTTGAAAGAAAAGATTAGTACAACACCTGTACTAGCACTGCCTGATCTTCAAAGACCATTTGAGATCCAAACAGATGCCAATGACTATGCCATGGGAGCAGTGTTGACACAACACGGTAAACCCATATGCTATCATCTGAGACTTTTAATTCCTGTAGTAGTTAATATCCAAATGAAAAGAATTGTATGCATTAGTTCAAAGTGTGGAAAAAGTGGAAACATTTACTTAATGGGCAAGGAGACATAATACATACTGATCCCGACCCACTTCAATATCTTACACTCCCAACTAAGTTGCAGCAATCAAGACACTATAGATGGATGGTTTTCTACAACAGTTTCATTTAGTCATCAAATATAAAAAGGGCATACATAATAAAGTTGCAAACATGTTATCTAGACCCATTATAAATGCATCTACTATACTTAAGCATAATTATGTGCTACATGAAAGCTACATTGAATAATATGCTCAAGATATAGACTTTAAAGATGTATATGCAACTTTAAATCAAGGAAAGCAAGTAGAAGAATTGGATGATCATGTAAAGGACTGACTCTTATAAAATTGTGGGAAACTTTGCATTTCACAAACTGAGAGAGTAAAGATAATTAGAGAAGCACACACCTCTCTGACATCAGGTCACTTTGCGGTAAGTAAAATAGTTGCACAGTTGTAAAGATTTTGTTATTGGCCAAGAATGAATGAGACATCTTCTAGATATGTAAGAGGGTGTACTGTGTGTGCTAAGAGCAATCCCATCAATAGAAAACTAGGCTTGTACACTCCATTACCAGTTCCTTCTCACCCTTGGGAAAGTGTTTCCATGGATTTTGTTGGAGGGCTACCTAAATCTAGGAATGGTCATGATTATCTATATGTTGTTGTGGATAGGTTAAACAAAATGTACATTTTGATACCTTGTAATAAACAGATTACAACTGAACAAACTGCAAAACTGTTCTTTGAACATGTATGGGTTCATTTTGTATTACCCACTTCTATTGTATATGATCAAGACACCCGATTTGTGAGGAAGTTTTTGTCAAGTCTGTGGGAACTGATGGACACCAAACTGAAGAAAAGCACAACTTTTCATCCACAAATTGACGTCCAGACATAAGTAGTTAATAGGACAATGATCCAGTTACTTAGAGGATATTGCAGCAAACATCCTAAGCTTTGGGATGAACATTTGTGTTATGTGCGACATGCTTACAATAAAGAAAACATTCTTCTACATAGAGATCTCCTTTTGAGGTCTGTTTTGGTTTCACACCAAGGTCTCCTTTGGATTTTGTCTTTGGTAAAGATACCATAGTTGAGGGACACAGTGATGTGGACAGGGCAACTAGGTTCATTGAAAAAATCTAGGAGATCCACCAGGTAGTACAGGAACAACTGGAAAAGAGCCAAGCCAAGTATAAGGTTAGGCATGACAAGCATCGGATGGAGCATAGTTTCCAATTTGGTGACAAAGTCTGGCTATATATTAGCAAGGACAGGATGCAAGGCAAAGGTAAGAAGCTAAAGCCTATCAGGTATGGACCCTTCATGATACTTGAGAAGATTGGTGAGAATGCTTTTCGCCTTGATCTACCAGCTTACATGCACATCTACTCAGTCATAAATGCATATTGCTTGAGATTGTTTGAACCCTCTCTAATTGAGGATCCCAAAGAGCAGAGTCAATTGCCTTCTATTGATGACCTACTACCTAAATATCTTAATGAATTGTAGGAAGACATAGTGCTGGACAAGAAGGTGAGGATGATGTGCAAAGGAGATGTTGAGTACCTCGAAGTAGGGCTCAAGGGTTCAAAGCTGAGTAGTGCAAAATGGATAGAGATTGGACAAGTGAGATAATTGTACCCTCACTTAGTCGATACTTGAAAACCAACTTTTGGTGGTCCAAAAGCGTTTTCAGTGGGAAGGCCATGATCTGAATTAGATCCATGAAGGTTTTTCATACCACCATGACTGTATCAAATCAGGACAAAACTTTGAATTCAAGAGCAAAGGAAAATTAAGAAGACCTCTGAACAGTGGCAGTTGGTAGCCAATGAGGAACGATGAGGACCTTGGTCAAAGCACATTGACCGAGGCCCATGGAGACTGTGTAGGAGGCCAAACTGGCACTTGAGAAGCCCAAATCGGGAAAAGAAGGTTGTTTTTGATGTGCGATTAGTGCTTCGCTAGGCCAAACCCATCAAGAAGGAAAGCCCCAAAGCACTTGATTGCATGGAAGCTAGGAAAACCATGGGGAAAATGCTAAAGGCTAAAAGCGGGACCCGCGGTCCAAAACCAGTGGTATATCAGGGGCACCCTTATGCGGCAAGTGGATTTGGCTAAAACCCAGCGATTCCATTTAGTGCTTGATGCGTGGCAGGCAAAGGGGAGAGAAAACCATCACTCATCGCATGCTAATGGTCGAGCGAGTCAACCGCGCGAAATGAGCGAATAACGTTGGATCTGGGGGCTCCAGATCTAATGGTTGAGAACACACCCAATGAAAAAACCGAATTTGACAGGGGATTAAGCCGCAATCTATAAGGATTTGAGGTACGATTTGGCTGCTGAGGTGGCGGATGAGTCATTTCCCGACATAACTGAAGAACCGAACCAATGAGGAAGAGCTGGTGCAGTTCACGAGAGGAGAAGTGGCCACTCCCTGTGAGCCAATGACCATGACGCAGAGACAAGGAATTGCAAGTGAACAACAGCAGGCGATCTGACAGAGGTGGAAGGGGAATCGAATAGTCGTAAGATCGATTAGATTTAAAGCCATGAATAGAGAATACAAAAGACCAGAGAGGATGCCGAGAAGAAGAACCAGAGAAAAGAAGATGAAGACAAAGAAACAAAAAGACAGTGAAGTAAAGAGCATAAATATAGTGAAGTGAGTTGACTTGCAACATTAGGTAGCATCGAGCAATCCCTGAGAGGATTTGTCGGGAACTGAGCACCACATTGGGCTCCTCCCATTAAAGACCAGCTGAGAGGTCAAAAGCTGGTAAGGAAAAGAGTTTGTACACTCTAGTGGCTTGGGGAATCTAAGAAGCACCTTGCTAAGCTATTCTATTTCAGGAGACTCAGATTGAGATCCTTACTGTAATTCTATGCTTTAAGACACAATAAAAGAAGGCCACCACTGAAAGATGGACCGGAGACGTAGCCGTGGAGGATAGGGTGAACTCCTTATTAATTGTTGTGCTCTTGTATTTGCTTACTGTGTTTCTCTTGTTGATTTCCATTTTAATTGTCTGTGTATTTTGCAATCTAATCAATCCGTTGCCTAAAATAACATAGATGCACACCAGCACATGAGTCTATAATACCTTCATCCATTAATTAATTAACTGAGGTCACTCAAGGGTGATTTTCAAATGAGGAACAGTCCACAAGAAGGAGACAACAATGACAACCTTTACAATACATTCCCAACAAGATAAGCACTAGAATAATCAAAATAGTTCAACTATCTTAGTACATGTGAAATAAAACATGAATCACAGAATAGTATTACAAACATTCATAAGTCATGCATGAAAATGTGATGGCCTGAAAAGGCTTCTATAATTAAGCGAATGTTATAAGACACATATTTACATTGTACATCACTAGCCATAGTAGTGGGACATTGGAGCCACTCCTTGCTCCTTATAGAACTAACTGATCTCTCTAATGATTTGTGGGAGGTGCGAAGGTGAAAATTCCTTTCCTCATACAATGAGGGGGTATATATAACAAAGGGGTGATACTTACCCCTTGTGACTCTTTGACTACTCTCATGACATTTCATCTTCCTTAGAGTTTTCAGCTTACATGACTCTTCATATTCAAGTGTGTCCATTGGACTTCCACTTTACAATACATTTGATTTACAATAAACATGGCCCACAATGGTGATGTCGCATATGCCAACTCATGACACAATTTGACATGACACTGCTGAGATGGATTGGCTTGATGATGTGGCAATGTCAAGCCACTAGTGTTGTTGAGTGATAGATGTGTTCTTGGATGTGATTTCTCTTCTCCTGCGTATATCTTAATGATGCGAGGCCTTCAATGATCTTCGGTCTTGGAACATGGTTGCACACTTGTGTTCCTTTTTCTTGGACTTGGTAGGTTCATTCGTCCATTTAGCTACAAGTGAGCCTTTAGGCATGCTTCCTCTTTCTTCTCCTTCTTCACCATCTTGTCATGATTCGAGAGTGTACTTGTTCATGCAATCCATTCATGAAGGGACGAAATCAATCTGAAAACTCCTAGTCTAACATAATGCATTACTATCCATGAACTAATCCTGGGACAAGTGACAAGTTGTGAGATAGGGCCCAGTAACTATGCATTGCACAGTTCGAGGTGATAGGGAGAGGAATTGATCACTAAGACTGGATAGAGTGCAACTTAAGATTGACTAAGGAATTTTTACGCAAAGTTCCCAGTGGGGAGAAACATTGCGCAATGGCCCCTAGGAGTCAAGATTGCACAGTCCTGGTAGATAGTGGCTGATGTAAGATGAGACCCATGAGACAAATTTGTAAAGTTTTCAAAGAAAGGAGGATTGGGAAACAAAGAGGTCTAGAGGAAAAATCTACATATTTCTTAAGTGCAGTGAGCTCTGGATAAGGGAGGTTGGGTTCTCTATGCATTGTGGGGTTCTAATAGGCAAGGGGAAAATCTTGAGGACTGAAAATGTGGAATGCGTACTTCAAGTCAGACTAGGAGGAACTATGTCAATATTTTGGGGATGAAAGAAGGCTGCTGAGCTCTATAATTGCATAGTGCAACTACGTTGGAGGATAGTGACTACACACTATGCAGTTCCAAGAAGCAAGGTCATAGCACTAAGGGTTGACATTGTGTAGTGTGCATTTCAGTCAGGGTTTGGTGAAGCTGAGTTACCCGGTTGGGAAGATTTTTGAAAATGCCTAAGTGGAGGAGGAAGATTGAATCATGCTGAAATTGGAATGTGATCACACACTTAGCATACTTCAATGGAAAGATAACATTGACAATTGGAACAACAAACAAAGCATTACCCCCTGTGTGAATGCCTCATGACAAGAAGCTACAATTATGATGCTTAAGATAGAATTTAGGATGATCGTGACGACACTTTTGTGATAGTGTTCAAGACTTTATGGATGAGTGTGATGGATGTTTATATGGTTAGCAGAACACATATACACAAAGGTCAAACTTCAAAACCACTAGAAATATTCGTAAACCAGAAATAATGGTCAAACATGCCAAAAGAAGATAGTTGATCCAAAAAGCGAAAGGGAGAAAAACACTTAGAGGAAACACATGGAATTAATTTCAGTGTTTGCAACCATACATGTCATTGAAGAAATAATTATATGACAACAATAAGCTCTCATTCATCCTATGCTAAGAGGTGTATTTCAATTTCATGAAAGATGTGCTTTATTTTTCGTACCTACCCTCCAAAGGGTTATGAATGAGATGGATTCTTCATGTGGTCCCGATATTCTATCACACCTCAGGTTCCTTGGTATTCTAATCTGATAACTATATTTTGACCTCACTCCTTAAGTATCATCTAGCATGTCCTCCTTCTTCATCTCCTTCTTAATCATCTTACCATATCCTGGTAGAATTCATGTACCTATAATCCACTCATAACAAGAGGACATTAGTTTGATAAACCCTTTAGCCTAAGATGTTGCATGATAATCCATTCACTGAGCTGGAAGTAGTATAAGGTCAGGGGGGAGTAGGCTCAATGATTGGGTTGGACTGAGGGATAAGACTGCACAGTTCCCACTGAGGGAAATACTTGTGCAGTGCCTATTGAGGGTCAAAATTGCATAGTTCAAGTAGGCATTGGTTTATGTGGGGTGAGGCCATGGAAGACAAATTTGTGCAGTTTTCATATGCCATGGGACTGGAAAACATAAAGGCATGGGGGTGGGGTGGGGGGGGAATTTGAATAGTTCATGAGGGAAGTGAGCTATGACTGAGAGAAGGTCACTCGAGGTAGCCTCTGCGTAGTTTTGGATGTGAAGGGATGATGGTTTTTCTTCCCATTGGGCAGTTCCAACATTCAAGGTTTAGGGATCCTCAGGAATTTGGATAAGTGTTGGATCAATGGAACTGATAGAACTTAACTATGAACAAACACTTGAACATTTAGTGATACAACATAGATAATCCAGAACATATGAAGACATACTTCTCTTAATGTAACAACCTTTGTGGCAACTTACGACAAGTACGACTTCGACAATTGACTTTGTGAGGATGATGACGACACTTGTGTGATAGTGTGTGAAACTTTGAAAATGAGTGAAAAACATTTCTATATGATGAGAACAACTCATTTTCACAAATATTGCCTCTTGAAACAAACCAAATCTTCCCTTTGCATGATAATCGATAACTCCCATGCCTAAAGATGACACTCGCTATATAAAGCTAAAAATGTGAACGACTCTTGAGATCGAAGAAGGGAGCTTGAAATCATCAACTTACCAATAAGTGGCTAAGGAATTACCAATCACAAGATCCACATTAGGCTCGAAAATTTGAGTGTAGGCCAAAATTTTGGAGGGTGTTGCAGCCGATATAAGATTCGGCGACACACTAGTAGAATCTAGCTTCTCTATTTTAGTTAAATCCTTCTATGCAGGCCCTTGGTTTTTCAAGGAGTATTGATTCATTGTGCAGATTACCTTGGCCTTCCCATTTACTCCACGAACAACTATGGTCACCTATATACCTTCTTAGTCAAACACAACATAATATTCAACATAATCACAATGTTTCGAGTTGGGAAGGAAAATGTATCTTGCGACCTTAAGATTTTCAGAGTATGATTTGTCATCTTTGGTGTTGTTCCACTACCACTAGGCCTAGATAGTACCCCAACAGAGTCGCGCAGGAACACAAACATTGATTTCCTGCCAGCAAAGCCTGGATAGTACCCGGACAGAGTTGCTTGCTTCAACTCTCTACACAGGAAGCCTTTCTCTTCTTCCACCTTTATTTATCTATTTAAAGAGAAATGTGCATTGGAACTTATTTATTTTAGGGTGAAAGAGGGTTCCTGACTTACTGAGCACATAAGAGGTTGTTCCTTCAAGGAAGCATATAAATATCTCTGATTTAGCTTTTCTCATTCATAGTTTTCCCCGTCACCACTTCTACTAGTAGGATAAGCTTGAGTACACCAAAGCGGAAAAACTGAGTATAGGCATGAGGCTTCCATACTAGACATGGGTTAATGGTTGGACTAAATATTTCCTTACAGATGGATCGTATTTTCCATCGAAACTTCATCGGCCAAAAGATGTAACCAACACAAGGAAGGCAGATAAATGGCTAGCCAAATGTTGAAGTGTCATAAGACTCTTTATATTTCAACGACACACATACTAAGAAGCCAAAAAGGTCTAGGCACAACACTTATTCACATTGTGGAAACAAAAGGAAAAATTAACATGAAGGAAAATAAGATGAGAAGAATAAAACTCACAACTAGGAAATAAAAAGAGGAGACATGAGAACACAATGGATAAAGAAAACACAATGTAGAGACATAATAAGAAACTAGGACATACTAAGTGAACGAGTGTAGAATGAGTGAAATAAAGGGAAAACTAGGATGTAGGTAATCCTACTCCTAACCTAAGAGCTAGAAGGCCGGGTCATGTATAATGAAATTTTTAATGCAGCCACCATAGTCGTTCCCTACCTGCATCCACAAACTTTATATGAACAATTAAAATAGATATAAAGTGGTGCTATGAAAAAAAATTGAAAATCTTGCACAAGAAAAGAAAGGTCTTTCTCGTGGGTGGAAAGGTGTGCCACACCCACTACTTTTATCCAATTCACATGCTTACCTTTTTTATGAATACCATTTTTCAACAAACCTCAAAACCTTCTTGTGGATATGTCTTCATCTACACAGAGTTCCTTAGCAAGCATGAGGAAATATCAAAACTTGTTGTTTTCTAAATAGCTTGCCAAGTAAGATTGTTCCAGCAATTTAGTGATTGGATCATAAAATTCATGATTGACTTCTTGAAAACTTTGAAAAGATAAATTTTCAATTAAAATAATGGGACCATGATGAGAATATTGCGAGGAAAAATAGATTCGATATACTCGACAGTCATGTCAAGATAGTGAGGACCTTCCATAACCATCAGTGAAGGCTGAAGTGACTCAATTTCTTGAAAAAAATATGTATAGAGGGGTGTGGCGATCAATGGGGTGTGAAACAATGAAGATCAAGGGGTCTGAAATAGTTGTCATTGGATGTGATGATGGGAAAATGATAATATGAATTAGAGTCATGAAAGATAGAGAAATGATCAGGTGAGCTAATTGAAGCATCAAATTCGTAGTTTGCAATAAACGAAGAAAAATTAATTTGAGAAAACTTGCTAATTCTCTAAACAATCGAACCACGTTCCTTGTGAGCCATATATGACATACTGTCTTCTTACAAATGGGGAGAAATTGTACAAGAATTGTACTCATTGAAAGAGTTTAAGAAGGATGCCAGCACCACAAATGTGTGAGACTAGTTGAGACATAGTGAATGAAAAATAACTTGATTTGTGTGACAACTTGTGCATCCATTATCACTCAAGAAGATTTCTAGTGTGGTGAGAGGATAAATTTTCAATATAAGAAGACTCAAGAGCTCACCATTAATAGATAAATTCAATAAGTATGATTCCTTTGAGAAACAGTTGTCCTTGAGATAATCCACTTCACAATTCTATGACTCTATGAGAGATGCACATTCCTAACCCGAGTTTGATGTGAGATATTTGCATGAAGATGAATGGACTGCAACAGATTCATGAATTCGATCATAGGAAAAAAATTGGAAATTTTAGGGGTCACACCTGGAATAACAAACATTTTTTACATGGGAATTCACATCAAGTGAAACCATGGAGATAGATGGATTATGCAAGAGAAACCATATTGGATTTAGTTTCGGGGGCTTACGAGAGTTGCGAGATCCTAACATAACCATCAATGAAATTTTAAGTGCCTCGACTTCTTGGCAAGTCTTGAAACTTTCCAGGATTGTAGAATTGTGTTTTGAAGCTTGAACCAGATCATGCATGGTTTGAGGATAGTTGTTGTTGCTGATTTCAAAAATGCTCACCGGATGGCAACCATATCTATCACATGTTTCACCAGATTTTTCAACTTCAACAATAAAATTACTCAAGTGGAGAGGATATTCTAATAACATATTCAAATAAAATGGATCGCTAGTATCTCATGAGAAAGTTGATTTAAAGAGTTTTCTTCATGTAGGATAAGAGATAATGGGGAATGGGAAGGCTACTATATGATTTAATTATTTTCAATTTCATCATGGACAACCTCACCGCCTTGTGTTAATCGAGGGGATAACTCATTAGATGAAGAAACTAAGAAATATGGACTATCTCCATTGTAAGAATATGTGTTGAAAATGGTAGGACACAAGGGTTAGTGAGGTGAAGAGGAAGTTTCGATATAAGCATATTCTTTGACCAAACCAGATTCTAAATCTAAATTAAAATATTCATGAGAAAGCGAAAGATCATATGATGTGCTTGGGCATTCATCACGACATACGGAAATAGAGTTATCATCATTGGAATGATCACTACCCAAGGGTAGGGGTTGATTGAAAGAATTAATCGTATTAGATTTCCCACAAACATTAGTTGATTGAGAATCATTCAAGAATGGAGATTCATTGTTTTGAAATGGAAGATTTTGAAACAGAGAGGAAAGATTGGAAGCACATTCACATTGTTGCTCCTCTACTTGGATACTAGGACTACTTTGTACATGATAGCAATTTGGGCCAGCAACTTGAGAATCAAGAGAAAGTGAAGCACTAACTAGTGAAGTAAATTGATGGAGCGGGTCATGGTACAAAGAGTTAGGACATGTAGATGATAGAGGATAAAAAAAATTTGGATTATCTTTGAGACCAAATCTTTGAATGCTGACATCATCTTGTGGAAAGGAGGAGCGAGTCTTCACCGTAGGCTTCATGAGCCCTTCTGGAATTTCCTCCATTGAAATGGAATAAGAATGAGAAGATGGACTAGAGATTTGATTCACATATTTCCCAATTTTACAATCACTGCAAGGAGGCACACTCATTGTGATCGGAAAAGGAGGAGCACAAGGAACAAAAGATGTAGTAAACTCCTCCTATGAAATTTGAGGTGCCTCATGATTCACAAGAGTTGGATAAGAATGAAAATTAGGAGGTTTAGGCTCACCGTATGAAGAGACGTGAACCAAGCTTGCAAACTATTGTTTCAAGAAATACTAGTTCAAATGTTTTTAAGGAATTTCACAACAGAGGTGAAGGAACCAATCAAAACAATCCTGAATTGATTCATCAAGCTTCATTCTTAAATGATTAATTCTTTCACAAACATCTCCGTGGCTATACTTGTCAAATGATTTATGAAGCTTCCTGGCAAGTTGGTCATGAAGGGATACAAGAAATGGGTAATGTATGACACCATTCACTAGCATGACCTTCGAATATGAGGCTGAGTAATCTAGCCATGACATATTTGGAACATATTCAGTGAGAAATACAAAGACAGACAACCTGAAATAGATGGTTGCGAAAAGTTGATTTAACCTCACGATCAAACTTAAACTCGGACAGGTGAAATTAATCTCCTCACAAAAACATCTCGGGATTATGATTTAGGGAAGAACCATTTTAGCTAAGAGATTCAAACCAGACTAAATAAGCATAACCCATCGTCTGGCCCTCCCTCTAGCACCATTTTGTTGACGTTGTTGGAAATCCATGAATCAAGGGGATCTCCCTGATATGAAGTCCCTATTATACCTCACACAGTTTGGTGTAGAAGTCCCATCCAGTATAAAGGCCCGATTTCCAAATCCTCAAAGATCTATCTTGGCTCTAGTTGTCATCACCGGAGAGTTATGCAATGGTGTCTTCAAACAACAAGGTGAGTGAGGCTAGTGAGTGTGTAGTGCAATTGTGTCTAGGTTCTCTTACTACAAAAGGGGGAGAAAAGTGAACCTCTAAATGAGAGGTAATAGTACCACCCACGAAGAGACCCACATGAACTAGAAAGTCTTGTTCAACATCTAGCAGAATATTCCATAATGGACATGACACTCATTACAAGAAATGAACAAGGGAATATCCATCTAACATCTAACAGAATAGTCCATAATGAATATGACAATCATCATAACTGATAGGAATGGAAAGGTCTGTCTTGTATCCCGCAAAATAGTCCACAAGGATGAGACAATAGTGAAAACCATTACAACACATTCCCAACAAGATAAGCACTAAAATAACCAAAATAGTTAAACTATCTTAGCACATGTGAAAGAAAACATGAAATACAAACGTTCACAGAAAAGTATTAGAAACATTCATAAGTCATGCATGAAACATGGTGGCTTGAAAATGCTTCTGTAATTAAGAAAAAGTTCCAAGACACATATTTACGTTGTACAACACTATCCCCAGTAGTGGACATTAGAGCGAGTCCTTGGTCCTTAAATAACTAATTGATCTCTCTAATGCTTTACAGGAGAAGCCAAGGTGAAACGTTCTTTGCTCATACAATGAGTGGGCATATATAACTAAGGTGTGATGCTTACCCCCTGTGACTCTTTGACTACCCTCATGACTTTTTAGCTTCCTTTGACTTTTCAACTTACATGACTCTTCCTATTCAAGTGTGTTCATTGGGCTTCCACTTTACAATACATTTGATTTACAATAAACATGGCCTACAATGGCGATGTAGCATATGACAACTCATGAAATGACTTGACATGACACTGTTGAGATGGATTGGCTTGATGATGTGGCAATGTCAAGCTGCTAGTGCTGCTGAGTGATAGATGTGCTCTTGTATGTGCTTTCTCTTATCCTCCACATAGATTGATGATGCAAGGTGTTCAATGATCCTCGGTCTTAGAAGATGGTTTCACACTTGTGTTCCTTTCTCTTGCACTTTTTAGGGTCATTCATTCATTGAGATACAAGTGATTCTTCAGGTATGCTTCCTCTTTCTTCTCCTTCTTCATCATCTCGTCATAATTGGAGAGTGTACCTATTCTTGCAATTCCCTCATGGAAGAATGACATCAATCTGAAAAATCCCTAGTCTAAGACGATGCATTACTATCCATGAAATGAGCCGAGGCCAAGTGACATGCTAGGAGGGAGGGCAAAGTAACTATGAATTGTGCAGTTCTAGGCGCAGGGAAAATTTCAAGGATGGAAAATTATCTTGAAGTTTAAAAGCAATGGCAAATATCACTAGTCCCTAATATGCAAACAATAAAATGTTTATTGATGTATTTATAAAATTGTTCAAATTTATAATGATTTTACGTATACTCTCTATATAATGTTGGAGATTTTAAAGGTAAAAGAATTTTATATTGTAAAATTTGGGTTAATAAATTTGATAAAAACTTGAAATTAGTGAATCTTTTATTTGGAAAAATCATGGAAAATTAGCCCACCTGCGAATATTAGCCCCTAAAATTTTCCATGTCTAGGAGACAGGGAGAGGGCTTGATCATTGAGACTGTGCAGAGTGCAACTGAAGGTTGATTGAGGAAATTTTGAGCACAATGCCCAATAGCGAGAAAAATTGTAGAGTGGACACAATGATTTAGGATTGCATAGTTTAGGCAGACAATGGTTGATGCATGTTGAGACCCTGACAGATAGATCAGCCTAGTTTTCAAAGGAAAGGAGGACTGGGTAGTGGAGAACCCTGGAGGATAAATATATGCAATTCTTGAGGGAAGTGAGCTTTGGCTGAGGAAGGACACTGGGAGACACCTCTACAGTTCTGGAGGCCAAGAGAGGTTGGGTTCTCTACGCAATGTGGGGTTCTATTAAGCAAAGGGAAAATCTTAAGGACTGACAATACGAAGAGCGTAGTTCAAGTCAGATTGGGAGGAAATACTGTACCATTCTAGGGGTCAAGGAAAGATTCTAGGCTCTATAATTGCGAAGTGCAACTATCGTGGAGGATAGTGACTATGCAATGTGCAGTTCCAAGTAGCAAGGTCACAACACTGAACACTGAGACTATGAAGTGTACAATTCAGTCAAGGTCTGGTCAGGCTGAGTTGCCCAGTTGGGAAGATTTTCTAAAAATGGTTAAGTTTAGGAGGGAGATTGACTCATGATAAAATGAAATGTGATCACACACTTAGGATACTTCCACGACACGACAACATAGGTCATTAGAAAAAAACAAAGCATTAACCCTTGAGTGACTATCTCATGACAAGAAGCGACAAGTGTGACACTTAAGATATAATTTAGGACAACCATCACGATGCTTGTGCAAGAGTCTTTAGACTTTTTGTATGAGTGGGACAGATGTTTACATGGTTAAGACAACTCATATACACAGAGGTAGACCTTCAAAACCACCAGAAAGACTCACAAACATGACATAACGGTCAAACATGCCAAAATATGACAATTGATCCAAGAAGTGAAAGGGAGCAAAACACTTAGAGGAAACACATGGAATGACTTTGAGTGTTTGCAACCATACATGTCATTGAATACGTAATGATATGACAACGATAAACTATCATTCATCCTATGCTAAGAGGTGTATTTCAACTTCATGAAAGATGCGCTTTGTTTTTTATACCTACCCTCCAAAGGGTTATGAATTAGATGGAGTCTTCATGCAGTCCCGATCTTCTATCACACCCCTAAATCCTTGGTCTTCTTGACTAATTACTATATTTACTCCTCAACTCCTTAAGTATCATCTTGCATGTCCTCCTTCTTCATATCTTATTTTTCATATTTATTAATGTGGCTTATTATTAAGTTAAAATATTGTAATAGCTATGAAGTTAGCACAATTCTACAACGATTCCATGATTCCCCAACTATCTCCACGGTTTTCCAAGTTCTACCATTCCAGCGAAGCAAAGAAGCACATGAGCAGATTACGATTGATCTCCTCATGGATATCCTCCTATTCACTAGAGCCAAATCATCAAGGAAATCACCCAATGGTGTAGTAAAAAAAGCAAGTCAATACATGGATAAAAAAAGTAGTGAGAGTTCAAATAAATCACGAATATTTGATTTTCTTTGCAAATAGAAAATCATCGAGAAATGTTAAATTCGTCATTATAAGATTAGAATTTAGATAGGATTGTTTTAAGTTTTTAAGGCATGAAAGTCTCAATCTGTTGAGCAAGAATGCTATATATATAACTCTACAAATAGAAAGTGAGAGATGCATATTTGTATTCTTTAATTGACAGTTTGAAGTTTCATAACTATGTTCCCTTTTAATTGAAGAAGCATTCTCATCGATATCATGCACGGTTAGTTGTTGAATTGAAATCATAAAACCTATTGTTTTGTGGAGGGACCCTGTAGAGAGTCGAGGTTCATTCTTTTAATATTCAGTTCAATTCATTTCATTTTTGATATTTCCATGATTGCATTATCGTATTTTCAATTTCTTTGTAATTACTTGTTTATAGTCTTTCATTTGTTGTCTGTCAATTTCAAATCATTTGTATGCTTTCTAAAATAGGACTATGTACATAATCCTCTTATTTTCATAAGTAAATATGTTTGTTTAGATCACATTCTTTCTGCTTTTATTTTTATTATTTCTAGTAAGATTTTTAATTGCAGTGCGTAGATCTTATCATAGATTTCTTTATAAATTTTATTCTTGAATAGTAGTGATTCTTTGTAGAGCATAAATAATTGTCTTTTTGGAACATAACTAGTGTAGGTCATTCTATTTTTATCACCTTGCATAGTAACTCTTTTTGAACTAACAATAGTCAGTTAAATAGGATCATGAAAGGTGTTTTTACTTTCATTTTTTTTTAAGAGTTGATTGTACATAAATTTAATTGTAAATATTCAGCTTTCATTAGGAACATAGGAATAAAGAAAATTGTTAAAACAAACATGATCATCATCTTAATAAACTCAGAAAATCTTCTAGCATATATAGTGCACTTGCACTTCAGAAGTTTACAAACTTCGATTGATAATTTATGTAAGAAATTTAAGAACATTGAATTGACTAAACATTTTTGCTTCTTTTCTAGGGAAGTGTAAATAGAATTCTTGATTTCTTTATTAAAAAACTAAACATGATATGCATAGGGAAAGAGACTATAGCGGTAGAGGAAAGAGCTTAATTCCAACAACATCTCTTACTCCACCACGACCTTGTAGTGCCACACCACCCACACGAACTTGAATTCCATCCATAGCAAGCCAACATAGACTTCCTAAGGTATTAAGATCTGAAAACCAACCTAGAGATTCACCAAATTCATCAACATAAGTCATAATTGAAGAAGATCCCATATCCCCAACAATAGGAATAATTTTCCTATCTTCAACTAGAGAAAAACTTCTAGCTCAAGAGTTGTAAGTTCCTACTGAAGAAGAGGAAGAAGAAACCTACTTCAAACCATTCATAAGGACCAGAGGAGCTAGAGGATATTGAAAACCCAATCTTAGAAACATAATCAAAACCTTATATTAGCTCTGAAGAATCTATAATGGCTGGAGAAGGGGAAGGAGAGGTACATAATTTTAATGGTGAAAAACCTAGAATTGGAGAGGCAAGATGAGGTGGAAGATGAGGTGGAAGTTGAGGTGGAAGAGATGGAGGAAGAGGAAGAGGAGAGAAAATAAAATCCAAAACCTTTTGGATTTCCAATCTTCGATGAAGATACAACTGTAACAATGAAAATTATCTCACACTCTATCCTTCCAAACTTTCATAGATTAAGGAATGAATATCCTAAACAAGTTCTCTTTGAATTTGAAGTCTTGTGTAGATCATATGTTTATCTACATGATGCTCAAAAGTGAAATTATTCTGTGTAACCCTTAAAGATGCAACACTAAAATGGTTTATGGGTTTAGGAATAAACTCCATAAGAACATGTGAACAAATGAAAACTTCATTCTTAGAGAACTATAAGGATTATTGTATTGCACATAATATTGAAGATGAATACTTTAAAGTGACACAAAAAGAAGATGAAATCTTGAATATTTCTTTGAAATATTTTCTTACAATGTAAAACGGGAAAAAATGAATAATTTAGATGAGAAAACTTTGAAATCTCTCTTAGTTAAATCAATTAGAGATGAGTGGGTTGATATTCTCAATATAGTTGGTATGGGAGACATTTAGTAGTTAGCACTAGGGGAAATTTGTGAATTGAGCATACTTGTTTCAAGAGGCAAAGCAAGAACTGAGAAAAATCCAAGAGATCCTCTTCTATCAAGCATTAATAAATCTCCAGATGCGACAGTAAGTAGAGTAGAATTAGGAAATTTGCTTGACAAATTTAAAAAATATATTTTAGGGAGGCTTAGTGAACAAATTGACACCCTTAAAATACAAAACAAGAAAAAAACTGAAAATGCTGCATTATCCATTTTTTTTCCTCAGTGAAGAAAGAAACATGCCATGAGAGAATGTCCTCTTGATTTAAAAAATATAGAAAATTGTGCGGAAAATCGTGATACAAAAGAATGTCCTTTAATACGAGGACTTAAAGTTGTTTATCAAGAATAAGGAGTACCAAATCAGGTACATCCTCTCTGTTTTATTGCTAAAAGACATTGGCGGAATCCATAGCTAAATACATCTTAAGGTTTTAATCCTCAACCATTTTCACAATATTCACAATGTAATTGGACTTCCCCAATGCCTTGGAAATCTTGACCACAAAATGGGTCACAAGGATGGAAAAATCCTTATGGGAAATTCCCTCAATATCCTTAATATACTCAATTTCCATAATCATATCCTACTTTTCCTCGACAATACTATCCTCATCCTATTTAACAAACTCAACCTCACAATGTGAATCCACAACTTTGATTACCATTTCCTCAAAGACCAAATCAATTGCCTACCCAACCACATCCAAATCCAAATAATAAGAAAAAATCACAACTTGTAAACAGTATAGAAGGGAAAAATTTTCAAACTTAGTTGATAACTCCACTAGATCTAAATAATGTTCAACTTAGACTTCTATAATATTAGAAAAGAATCCCCCCTTAGCTGTTATTACAGAAAGTGAAAAACAAAATATCCTTGAAGAAGAAAATTCTCTTAATAATAAAAAAGAAGAAACTCAAAACACGTTACTCCAACACATTCAAACAACTCAACTCCTATTACGGAACAACCTTCAGTGTCTATTTTAAAACCACATTTCCCAAAAATATTATAAATTGATGAAGCGGTAGTGAAGCAAATTTTGTTGCCTGATTACAACATGTTAGATGAAATAAAGAATGTTTGCATAAAATTTCATGTGCTTCAAACCATCAAAGAAATACCAATTTTTTGAAAATAAATTAGGGACTTTAGCATAAAATGACCTTGAAGAAAGAGAAAATATATCAAAATAATCCAACATGTTGAAAAACTTGCAGATATCATGATGGGTAAAATAACAATTCAAAAATATCTTGATCCACGAAGTCCCATTGTGGAAAATCACATCAATGGTGTAGAGATCCAAAATACATTTATTTATCTAGGAGCAACCATAAATATCATGAGTAAACAAGCTATGAATCAATTAAAACTTTCTAATCTTCAATATACACCTACATTATTACAATTGGAAAATAGATCTGTAATCAAACCTGATAGTGTATTAGAAGATATATATGTATACTTATATTCTTGGGAACACCCTGTTGATTTTATAATTTTAACACCCAAGAATAACTTAAGAGGGTATCCATTGATTCTAGGAAGACCATGGCTAGCTATAGTCGATGCTTTCATAAGTTGTAAATCTGGCAATATGTTCATTTTTATGGGAGTGCAAGAAAGAAATTCACATTGTACCCACCAACAAAAACAACAGTAGAGGTTGAAAATGAATAATGGATAGATAATGACTTCAATATAATACCGATGTTTTCTACTTCACAATTAGATGAAGAAGATCAAATTTTAAATTTAATGGAAATTAATGAATCTTCATCATATTGTGAATCTAGTCAGAATTTTCAAGAGAAACACAATATTGAATATTTATCACCTCGTCAACTATCCTTGCACTCCATGGAAAAATTTGGGAATTCTACAATTGAAATATTTTCAAGAAAAACTTTGAATATCAACAATAATTTGGAAGAATTTCAAAATAAGGAATTAATGAAGATGCTACAAGAAAAATCATCTACTTATGCATGGGAATATACTATCATGAAAGGAATTGATCCTAATACTTGTAAAAATTATATCTACATTGAAGAAAATGCCAAACCAATTCAACAACCTCAAAGAAGAATGAATCCAAATTTAAGGGAAATTGTTAAGGATGAACTACAAAAACTGTTGAATGTCAATTTTATCTATCCTATATCAGATAGTCAGTGGGTTTCACACTTAGTAATTGTCCCTAAAAATAATGGAAAATGGAGAGTTTTTATTGACTAGAGGGAATTTAATAAGGCCACTTTAAAATTTCACTTTACACATCCTTTCATAGATCAAGTTTTAGATACGTTGGCAGGAAAGAAATATTTTTGATTTTTAGATGGTTTTAGTGTTTATAACCAAATCCAAGTGGCTCGACAAGACCAATATAAACCCCCTTTACATGCCCATGGGGAACTTATGCTTACCAAGTACTTCCCTTTGGATTATGTAATGCTCTTGCAACATTCCAAAGAGTAGTATTAGCCATTGTTTTTTATCTAATTCATGATTTGTGGAAGTATAGATGGATGATTTTATAGTTTACGGAAATTCTTTTGAAGAAGCTCTTAAAAATCTGGAAAAAGTTCTCATTAGATGTAAATAGGAAATCTCCCATTAGAAGTAAATAGGCTAACCTCATTAAGCCATGAAAAATGTTTCATGATATTTATTGCGGGAATTGTTCTAGGACACCATATTTCAAGAAATGGAATTAGAGTGGACATATCTAAAGTAGAAGTTATTTCCAAATTATCAATTCCAACCTGTCAATGAGATGTTAGAAATTTTCTTGGATTCACTCATTATTATAGAAGATTTGTAGAAAACTTTACAAAAATTTCATCTCCACTTTTCAAGATACTCACAAAAGACTGTGAAGTCAATTCTAACTCTGATTGCCAAAAGGCCTTTAAGTCATTAAAATAGAAAATCTTTGAAGCACCAATTCTTAGAGGACCAAATTAGAAATTACCTTTTCATATTTTGACTAATGCTTCATATGAAACTTTAGGGGTTGTACTATGAAAAAATTACTTAACTCCATATGCCATTTATTACACCAATAAAAATTTGACTCCTGTAGAGTTAAATTATATTGTCATAGAAAATGAGTTTTTAGTTGTTGTTCATGCCATCAATAAATTCATACATTATATTACTCAATATGAAACTTTTGTACATACTTATCATTCCGCAATTAGCTACTTAAAGAATAAATCAATCGCTAATGGCATAATCACTAGATGGTTATTTTTGCTATAAGAGCTTAACATTACTATTTTGGATCGACCTGGAAAACAAAACACAGTTGCTGACTTTTTATCAAGGATTCAAAATGATAAAGATGACATGCCTGTAGAAGATATTTTTCATGATGAATTATTTTTTGTAGTATATATTAAATCTCCATGGTTTGCAGATATTTCTGGCTTTTATGCTACAGGAAAATTACCATCATATTTCTCCCCTTGAGAAAAAAGGAAGGTAATTCAAATGAGTGAATCTTATTCATGGATAAATGAAGAATTGTATAAAACAGGTCCATATCTAATCATCTGAAGGTGTGTAAGAGAAGATGAAGTACCATAGATATTGAAATCTTGTCATTATAAGCCATGTGGAGGAAAATTCGTTGATGAAAGAACATCTTACAAATTCCTTCTCTTAGGATACTATTGGTCTTCCCTTTTTAAGGATGTCGGAGAGTATGTTAAGAGATGTGATAATTGTCAAAGGATGAGGAAACCTGTTCCTTTTGGTGAGATCCTCTAAAACCTCAAGTACTTATAGAGCTTTTTGAAAAATTGGCTCTGGATTTTTTTGGTCCAACAAATCCACCTTTGAGACAAAAAAGGTGCATTCTTGTTTGCATAGATTATGTTACAAAATGGGTAGAAGCTAAAGCACTTCTTTCTGCTACATAAAATGTTCTAGCTTCATTTCTATTTGAGGATATATTTACCCATTTTGGTGTTCCAAGAGAAATTGTAATAGATCAAGGAATGCAAATTCAAACATCGAAAGTCCACTACGTATCATCGTCAAGAAAATGGACAGGTGTTAGGTGGAGTCCACCAATAAAGTGATTGAAGCAATTCTCACCAAAACTGTGCATCTGAATAGAAGATATTGGGTAGAAAATCTTCCAAAAGCTTTAAGGGCATACCATACCACATAGAGAAATACTATAGGAAATACTCCTTATGAGCTTGTCTATGGAAAAAAGTCTTGTTTCCCATTGAGTTTCAAGTTAAAAATTTCAAGA
This sequence comes from Pinus taeda, assembly GCA_000404065.3. Classification (NCBI taxonomy): domain Eukaryota; kingdom Viridiplantae; phylum Streptophyta; class Pinopsida; order Pinales; family Pinaceae; genus Pinus; species Pinus taeda. The sequence goes on along the minus strand of APFE031225642.1, from coordinate 91,852 downwards.
CAACAGTCAAATTGGGTCTTGATCTTTCAGAAGCACAAAAACAAGGAATGGATAAACCAAATGAACTTGATGAGATAAGACAAGATGCAATCCAAAGAACCAATCTAGTTCAACAACATAGATCCATATGGCATGAAGAATATAGAGAGATTATAAATTATTGTTTGATTAAAATTTCAAATATTTCCAAGGGAAATTTAAAACTCATTGGCTTGGGACTTATGAGATTGAAATAGTCTTTGACAATGGTGTAGTCAGGATCAGAACTATTGAGGAAGAAAGTATCACTTTTCTTGTGAATGGTCATTGACTGAGAATATCTCATAATCCATTGACCAAGGAAGAATTTATTAAATATTTGCAAGATAATATTGATTTAAAGTTGGTGAAGAAGGATTTTCCTTCTTCTCCAACTTGATCTCTAAAAATATTTTTCTCTCTGAAAAATAAAAAATATATATACAATAATAATAATAATAATAATGTGTGAACTTGAAAACCAATAATTGTTGGCATGTTTATATGGAAAATCTAAGGGGAAAATCATTTTTTTTTACACAAATTTTCTTCACATCTATTCTAAACCCATTTTCTTTATGTCGCACTCATTTCTTTTCCAAAGTAAAATAGCTATAGAATTATTGAGTTTCTACAACTCTAACAAATTTATGTCATCAATTTGACAGAGATTTTTGATGGAATAATTGAAAGAGTGATTAACTCCCTTCACTGCAAGGCACCTGAAGACAATAAAAAGGACAACAACCAAATGTTGGAAAGTAATAATTCCAATGTAGGTTTTAACCCCGTACAAAAATTACCTGCATATGAATTCTAAAACACAGTAAATAAACCAGTGGAGAGCATAACACATAAGACACATATATACAGAGATTTTCCCTTGGATCCCAAAGCAAGGACTACTGGCTTGATTTTTCATTATATCCCTTTCAATGTTACAATATATATTTATATATGTCGAAGCATCCAATACCATGGACCGAAAACCATCGCATCCAAAACCATGGACCAAAAACCATAGGTAGGTCCGCCCAACCTAATATAAGGTCCAAATTTTTTTTTCCTGCGACGCTGCCTTGGACAATGTAGAGGGGGGCTAGTCATGGAAAGAATATAACACAACCCAATATTATCCCACTTGTTGTTTTCTTTCCATAGGGGGCCACAGGAGAGCTTAGTCCTTTATCCAGCCTTGAAACGCCCATTTTTTCTTTACTCCAAGAGAACTTCTCAGAGCTCATAGATTTTGTCAATGCATCTGTAGTATTCTTCCATGTGTTCACCTTTACCAGCAACACCTTTTTGTCTTTTATCATATCCCTCACAAAGTGATATTGAACATCGATGTGCTTTGTCTTTGAATGATAAGCAGGGTTCTTTGCCAAGAAAATTGCACTTTGGCTATCACAGTCTCTCATTATAGCTCCCTATACTAACCCTATACTTGAACACAATCTCTGCAACCAAACTGCTTCCGTGCTTGCATGAGTGGCTGCCATGTATTCTACCTCTGTAGTTAACAATGCCACTATAGATTGTTTCTTACTCATCCAAATGACTGCACCACCAAATAGGTTAAACACATACCCACTTGTAGATCTTCTCTTATCTAGATCTCCAACCCAGTTTGCATCAACAAAGCCACATATATCCAAAAATCTATCCAATCTTGGTATTCCTTGGTAGCACAAACCATAATCACTAGTGCCCCGCAAATACCTAAAAACCCTCTTCACTGATGTCCAAAGCTCCTTCCTTGGTTTTGACATAAACCTGCTCAATACTCCCACTGCATGTGGAATGTCTGGTCTAGTACAGATCCATCCCATACATTAGGCTACTGACTGCACTTGCATTTGGAACACGGGACATGTACTCTTCCTCTTCTTATATCTTGGGACATTGTTCAGCAGATAACTTTACACCTACAGGAATAGGAACCTTCAGTGGTTTATTATCCTGCATATTAAACGTCTTGAATATTGTCTCAACATATTTCCTCTAGTTTAACTAAGGCTTCCTATTTGACGATCTCTTTTAATTTCCATGCCCAAAATATAGTTTGCAGCACCAAGATCTTTCATGTCGAATTTGGAGGACAATTGGGCCTTCAAATCGTCGATAATTTCTTTGTCATTTCCAATGAGCAACATATCATCCACATACAAGACGAGATAAATAACATGGTCATCAATTAATTTAAAATACACACAGTGGTCTGTGTTGCTTCCGGTGAAGCCAAGTCCCCGTATACATGTATCAAATTTCTGATACCACATCCTTGGTGATTGTTTTAACCTAGACAAAGACTTCTTTAACCTGCATATCAGTTCTTTCTTACCCTTCATTGCAAAGCCTTTAGGTTGCTTCATGTAGATTTCCTCTTCCAAATCCCCATGAAGAAATGTTGTCTTCACATCCATCTATTCTACCTCAAAATCAAAAGCAGTAGTGACGGATAAAAGTAATCTAGTAGAAGTTACCTTGGCAATAGGAGAAAAAATATCACCAAAATCAATTCCCGACACCTGGGAATAACCTTTTGCTACCAACTGATCTTTGTATTTCTCCACCTTTTCTTTTGCATTTGCCTTCTTCTTGAACACCCATTTACTACCAATGGGTTTCCTTCTAGCCAGCAACTCCACTAGATCCCAAGCCTCATTTCTGTGAAAAGATGCCATTTCATCAACCATCACCTCTTTCCAGAGTTTTCCATCCTCTGAATCTATTGATTCCTTCATATTTTTGGGATCATCATCAATAATAGATCAAGAAAAATTTGAATAGAAAGCAGATGCACTATACCTTTCTGGCTGACTTCTTTCTCGAACTGATCTTCTTACACCTAGAGTTTGTGGTTGTTCATCTTCTGATTCCTCCTCTGCTGTAGAGTCTGATTCTTCCTCCTTTAAATCAAACTCTATCTTCTCAGGTTCCTTTGGTTGGACTTCATGTTTCATAACATATTTTACCTCTCTGAACACCACATCTTGGTTGTACACAACCTTCCTTATTGTTGGGTTCCAAAGCTTATAACACTTTAAACCATCCTTATACCCAATAAAGATGCAATTTTAAGATTTGCTATCCAACTTGGTTCATTTCTTCTTTGGAACATGTACATATGCATCACATCCAAATACCCTCAGATGTGAAAGAGATGGTTTCTTACCAGTCCATACCTCTTTTGGAGTCTTATCCTCCAACGCTGATGAAGGTGATGTATTGACCAGGTAACATGTTGTCTCCACTGCCTCTACCCAGAATTCATGTCCTAACCTGACACCATTGAGCATGCTTCTTGCCCTTTCCATCAACGTTTTGTTCATTCTTTCTGCAACTCCATTTTGTTGAGGTGTATATGGAGTAGTCTTCTGCCATGCTATACCACACTTCTTACAAAATTCTTCAAATTCCTTATTGAAAAAATCTCCACCGTTATCTGTCCTCAACACCTTTATCTTCTTCTCTGTTTGGTTTTCCACCAGAGCCTTAAATTCTTTAAACTTATCAAAGAGTTTAGATTTATTCTTAAGGAAATATATCCATGTATTTCTTGAGAAGTCATCTATAAATGATACATAATACACAGACTTACCCAGTGATGGAACCTTCACAGGTCCAAACACATCACTGTGCATAAGGTCTAATATTTGTTTCACCCTCTTACCACCAGAGGGGAAACTCACTCGATTTTGCTTCCCATATACACAATTTTCATAGAAATAAAAATCCAGAGAGCTATTACTCATACCTTCTACCATACCTTTACCATGCAGTATTCGAAGGCCCTCCTCTCCAATATGTCCAAGCCTGTGATGCCACGACATGGTCTTCTCTCCATAGACCACTAGATTTTCTGCTCCAATTTCAGGAACCATAGAACTGTTGCACCCATCAACAACAGTGCTACCTTACAGCTTGTATAGAGTTCTAGTCCACACTCCCTGCATCAATACCAGTGCTCCCTAAACCATCTTGCAGGTATCCTTCTTGAACATTATTTTTACACTTGCGTCATCTAGCTTGCTTATAGAAATCATATTTCTGGCCAATGCAGGAATATGTATAACACCCAAAAGTGTTCTAACCCTTCAACCTTGGAACTTCAACTTTACCTTTCGGTGACCAATGATTATAGCCTTCCTATCATCCCTTAAGAAGATGTCAACACCATCATATTTCTCATACTCGTAGAACCACTCTCTATAGGGAGTGAAGTGAAAGGATGCACCTGATTCAATCAACCATGCCTCATGATATACATGTGTACTTGAAGAAGCCAAGTGCACATCCCCACCTTCATCTGAGGTGGTTTTTGCTTCTGTAGAAGGAGCATCATCAGATCCCTTTCCTTTGTTAGGAGCTTAAGATTTACAGTCCACTTTGTAGTGCCCTTCCTTTCTACATTTCTAGCACACCACCTTTATAGGTTTTCCTGGATATTTAGATCTCCCTCTATATTTAGATTTCCCACTCAACGACTTATTTTTGTTTCTGTTCTATGACCATCCTCGTACAGAAAAGGCATCACCATTCTGGCTCTCCATATTTTTGCATCTCATCTCCTTCGTCAGCAAGGATGAGACTATTTCATCAAACTGCAAGGCAGTTGCATTGCTACCTATTACAATAACCAGACTATCCCACGAATCTGGTAAAGAGCCACGAATCTGGTAAAGAGCACAACAAACTAACGCACTTATCTTCATCTAAATTTTTTATATCAACAGACAACAACTGACTTACCACAATATTAAACGCATTTAGATGCTCTATCTCTGAGTCTCCATCTGTCATCCTTAGGTTATACAACTTTCCTGCCGGAACAATTTATTCAATAGAGAGTTAGATTGGTACAAAGTCCCTAACTTGTCGCACAAAGCCTTCGATGTAGCTTCCCTCGATACATTCAACAATACTAAATCTAATACACACAATTGTATTGTTCTCTTTGCCTTCTGATCCAAGTTCTCCCATTCTTCATCAGTCACTCTCATTGGTTTAGTAATCAGATCTATTGCCATCCACTAATCTTTATCCAACAATTGATCCTCCATCTTGAGTTTTCACAACTCAAAAATTTGACCATTAAATTTCTCTATCTCTATCTTTCCATTGCTCGGTATCTTCTTTTACCACTAGAATCAATCTCACAGATCTCCCATTGAATAGGGTCTACCATAGGCTCGAGCAAAACCCCTCAGCAACAAAGGTGTCACCTTGAAGCCAAAACAGCTCTGATACCAAATGTAGGTTTTAACCTTGTACAAAAATTACCTACATATGAATTATAAAACACAAAAAATAGACAATGTGAGAGAATAACACACAAAAGACATATACATAGAGATTTTCCCCTGGATCCCAAAACCGGGACTGCTAGCTTGATTTTTCATTATATTCCTTTCGATGTTACAATACATATTTATACATGCCGAAGCATCCAATACCATGGACTGAAAACCATCACGTCCAAAACCATGGACCGAAAACCATAGGTAGGTCCACCCAACCTAATATACATGGACTAGTCGTGGAAAGAATATAACACAACTCAACATCAAAGGTATGCATTTCCTTAATTTGATAATAGGGATCAAAAACATTAATTGTATGAATTATATAGACATTGTACCACCAAATTAAAAATCACTATTACCAAAAGTTGATAGCACTATGTCAAATTGGATCTAATCTTCCATTCACTTCTCATCATTATACCTACGCTCCAACCCACATCCTGATTTTATTGATCTGATTACGAATCATGCTCATTCATGCTCTCAATGGTTAGATTATATCACAATTATTCATACTCTTATCACTTACACTCTCATCATTCACACTCTCCTCCTTATTACTCTAAAACCCTGTGAAACCCTCATACCCTGTCAAACAAACAGTCTTGAGATAAAGCTTCTCAGCCATGGGAGTTATAGTCAAAACAAAACCAGCAGGAAGAAAATTTTTAGAAGGATATCCATAGATAAGGGAATTGTTACAGAAAGCATAGTGCTTGGATTTTATGGAGAAGATTGATGGTTTCTACAAGGAAGTAACCAAGTCCTTCACCAGAGCCTTTGATGAGGTGTAAGTCGAGATAAGGGGCATAAAATTCACAGTGACAAAATCTTTTTTTGCCAAAGCTACTGGATTTCCTCGAATTGGAGAAAAATGGTTTAAAAACATAGGTGTTGAGGGAGAAGACTGGAATATTTTTCTGAAGTACCCTAGAATGGATACCACCATTTTCATGAAGGGAATTCTGAGCATAGCATTGAAATGTAGGCAGAGAAATTTACTTCTGCTAATTCAAAAATTTGTTACTTGCGAAGGGAGGCTTGGATGCATGTTTTTCTATCATATCTGATTGTTGATGAATTTTATTGAGGATAATGAAATAAACCTTCCATATTTCTTACTTACTAGTATAAGAAATATTTAATGGAATATTCAAAGGAAAATTTAGTTTATAGAGAACACCATGTATCACCATGATATTATTAAAATCCTTTTTGAATTTCATCTTAAAAATAGGGGTGATAATTGGGAAACATTTTTAGTGAGGAACCATTTTAAGGAATATAACTAAGAACAACCAAGCAATGACAAAGAAAAGAGAGGGAGAAAAAGAAATATTGAGGAACGAGTGGGAAAAGAACATCCAAGCAAAAATAAGGGTAAGGGAAGGAGAAAAGGAAAAAATGAAGGACCAGTAGAACAAGGACAACAACAGTCACAAGAGCAGTCAGAGAATGACATTCCTCTTGTAGAAATTTTAGAGAATATGAACACGAAATATATTAGAAGAAAGAAAGCCATCCAAAAGATTGAGAACACAAAAAAAAATAGAGAATCCTAAGAAAGAAAGAAAGAAAGAAAGAAAAACTTCAAATTCCTCCTGTGACAAAGTTAAGAAGATGTACCAGACTCAATCCAACAACAAAAGAATGGCCCACAAAAAGTATGGAGCATATCGACTTAGAAGCAGAGGAAAATTAAAGGGTTTCTCCACCAACTTTTATCACACCCCCTCAAATTCTAGGTCGAAGAACACCTGGAATTGATCCTGTACAATAGGAGATTTATGATTATATTGAGTCTTTGGAGAAAAGAGATGTGAAAAAAACATCAACTTCAAATCAAGAAGAAGTCTAATATCTTAAACCATCTCCAGTAATAAATGTTTCAAAACAAGAAAGCTTTGAGCTGGAGACACTAAACAGGTACATTCAAAAGGAGAATCAAACCCTAAAAGCACTGAGTGAAATCCAAATGGCTAAGAGTGACAAACTACTTTTACACGTAACTCTGTTGTATAAGAAAAATAAGAAACTAGAGCAGAAAGACATAGCTATACAAAGGTAATTCATAAACCTAAAATACAAGATTGTCATGAAAAATCCAAGGATGGAAGTGGGTGGAAAGAAAGGGAAAAAGATGAAGTTGGATGTACTTGCAAAGGTCTCAAAAGAAATGTAGTAATTAATCAGGAGACATCAATTTTTTTTTTTTGCAGGAGGACATGCAAAGACCTCAGCATGGGGGAATGTAGAGTTTCATGAATTTTTTGTTTTTGACACCATTTCCATCCATTTTTCCTCTTCTCATCATTGCTATCAACTCAAATAAAAAATAAAACTATAGATTTTGACATCTTCATCTACTTAGATGTCTTATTTTTCATATTTATTAATGTGCCATATTATTAAGTTAAAATATTGTAATAGTTATGGAATTAACACGATTCTGTAGTTGTCCCATGATTTTGCAGCTATCTCCAAGGTTTTTTAGGTTCTAGTACACCAAAACAAGAAAATACAAACATGGGTAGATGAGGATTGATCTCCTCATGGATCGCCTCCTATTCATCCTAGCCAAATCATCAAGTAAATCGCCTAGTGGTGCAGTCAAAGAAGTAGGTCAATACGTGGATAAACAGAGTAGTTAGAGTTCAAATAAATCATGAGACTCCCATTTTATTTCCAAATAGAAAATTGTTGAGAAACATTAAATTCTCCATTATAAGATTAGCATTTAGATTAGGATTGTTTTAATTTTTTAAGGCATGAAATTCTGAATCTGTTGAGCACAAATTCTATATATATAACTCTGTAAACAGGAAGGGAGAGACACATATACATAATATTTAATTTATAGTTTGAAGTTTTATAACTATGTTCCTTTCTAAATGAAGAAGCATTCTCATCAATATCATGCGCAGTTAGTTGTTGAATTGAAATTGTAAAACCTACCGTTTTGTGGAGGGCCCTTGCAGACAGTTGAGGTTCAATATTTTATTATTTAGTTCAGTTCATTTCATTTTTTTTATTTCCAGAATTGCATTATCATAGTTTCAATTTCTTTATAATTAATTGTTTACAATCTTTCATTTGTCGTCTGTCGACTTCAAATAATTTGTATGCTTTCTAAAATAGGACTATGTACATAATCCTCTTCTTTTCATAAGAAAATATGTTTGTTTATATCGCATTCTTTATGATTTTTTTTTTTATCATTTCAAGTAAGATTGTTAATTTCAGTGCATAGATCTTAACATAGATTGCTTTATAAATTTTATTCTTGAATAGAAGTGGTTCTTTGTAGAGAAGAAATAATTCTCTTTCTAGAACATAAGTAGTTTAGGTAGTTTTGTTTTTATAACCTTTCATAGTAACTCTTTTGAAACTAACAATAGTCAATTAAATAGGATCATGATAGCTATTCTTACTTTCCTTTTTTTTTAAGAGTTGGTTGTAGGAATTTAATTGTAAATATTTAGTTTTCGTTAGGAACATAGGAATAAAGAAAATCCTTAAAACAAACACGATCATCATCTTAATAAACTCAAAAATGCTTCTAGAATATATAGTGCACTTTTACTTCACAAGTTTACAAACTCTAGTCGATAACTTATGTAAGCAATTTAAGAACATTGAATTGACTAAAATATGTACTTATGTAGACAGTTACGGAACTTGAGTACCAAATGCCACTCAGAATCCTTGATACCCAACTTCGTACGAAGGGTATGAAAAATATTTGTGACCTCTAGCACATCTTGGTCCCTTCCTTGTCACTACGTGGTCCACTTGATGTATTTAGCTTCTGTTGATAGTGCTGGACTCGCCAACATGTCACGGGATCTCCCCAGTAAGAAATTTGAACTAGACCTCAAACCATTTGGTGTAGGAGTCCCAGCAGTGGGTCGTACAGTATCGCCTTGACCGTGCTTGTGAGCAGAGGTAAGTGATATTTCCATCTTGGTAGCAAGGGTGTCGCATGTGCAACAATCCAAGGAAGGTGCATGAATGGTTATAACACACAGAAGGTGGAATGAGTGTGCCCCTTGGAAACCTGTGTAAACAAGCATCTTGGAAGGGAACACACAAGCAAAGATGCATCAAAAACTGGAAGGAAGGTGAGCCAACAATCCATTCATCACATTTCAGTAAAATTCATACATACATATATAGAAAGACTCTATACATACATGCATAAGAAAATAGATACATATATCATTAGAGTAAACAAGTTAAGTGGAATACAACAATGACATATGCATGAAACATGATGGATCTGTTATATTAAGAAGTGAAAGTTCCCATCATATAGTATAATCATGACCAACCACTAGTCCTAATAATGGAACGTTACAATCACTGTCACCTGCTCCTCCAAATATATGTACTAGATCTACAATGTGGATAAGCCAAGGCTCATTACAATACTCTCAAATATTTCTCTAATATACTCCTATCAGATGCTTGGCTGACCAAAAGCCTTTACAATGAGTTATGAGGTACTATAAATAGAAAAGGGTTATGTCTGCTCACCTACCCTCGTGACTATTCAAATACTCTATGACCATTACAACCAACTATCGACACTTGAACTTCCACTTGACAAGATGTTACATACAATCTGCACATGTACCCATGTGAGAAAAAATAGGCTTGAGCAAGCCATGGAAGACATGACTATGACTTGGACAACTGTGGGAAGACCAACTCTTAGACATTCTCACGATGGTTAATGGTGGCGAACTGATGCCAGGCTTGGTAGCTCACGATGGTGTCCCTGCACTTTAAGATGACATATTTCCAGAAAAAACTCTTGCCTTTGTTTCATTTGGGTATAATGATTTGATTCCTCTGTCCAACCTATTTAATAACATGTGCATCATTGTCTTGAGTGCAGCTAGACCAACGACATACTGATGCATAATATTTGCGTTGATCGCCAAGTCTGCGCTGGTGGCTATGCACATCAACTCATCAAAGTATGAGTCTAGCTCCTGTCAAATTTGACCCTTTGTATTTGCCTCAGTTAGTGTCCCAATAGATGGGATCGCATGTGCATGCACAACAACATCCATAATTTTGAACACCCGTGCATGGGAAGCCTGCAAACTACTGATGAACTGTGGGTGTTCCTCATATTTTTAGATCTGACTTCGAATGCCTGCCTTCAACTCAAATGCCATGAGCTTCATCATCTTGGGCAAGTGTAAATGGGCTCCCTTGTATCTCATTGTCCATGTTTGCATGCGGTCAACAGTAGTATGAACGTTTGATAACATACGTGCTCTCCTAGAACAACACTATTGTGAACTTTTGAGTTGGACAACTCACTTATGGATGGTACCAAAGTTGGAATACAACATCTGCATGATTGTCTTAAGGGACGATACTTCATCCAGTATCACCTTCTTCAACTCTGCTCTGGTGGATGTTCTAACCAGTTCCCCCCCTGCTTGGTCATCTGTAACTCCTTAGCCATTCGCTCATTCTCTTCTATCAAGAAGTGAACACTCGAGCTAGTGGCTTCGACATATGCTCTCGTAGCATCGGCCAATGCTGTTGGATTCTTGTGCACATTAGATACGATCACTCGTTCCTCAAACTACGTAGGAGATGTGCGAACATCTGGAGTAGACACTATGCATGATTTCACAACTCTATTTTGTGACTTGTCGAATGATATTTTGTGCATCTCCTCTTCTAAATTGTCTCCAAGGATATCAGTATCTCCTTGCTTGCTCATGCCTTTCTTTTCTTCCAGATCCAGTGAAGCTGGTGGGTTGACCTCTTGGTGGTAAGGCATGAGATTGATGTCTTTCTCTAACTCTGGCTGCTCCATCTCCATATCCATCTAATCAAGTACTCATTCAATCTCTTGAGCGAAGTCTAGCTCCTGATTTCTCACCCTATTCGCTTTGTGTCAGCTGCTCGGATAAGTCTACTACCTATGTGGGCAAAGCTTCATCAATATGTGAATGTTGCACCCCCTACTGTGTCGTCTTTTTTCTGAGCTTCCTTTTCATTTTTGTAAAACTCTTGTTCTTTCCGGAGTTTCTCCTTCAACTTTTGAAACTCCTTCACTGTTTCCTCCATCCTCTATTTATCTCTCTGCCTTTACACATTCCTCTTATTGCATTATCACATCTTCACCTCTATTTCCAATGTTGCTTTTTCCACAAGTGGGTGTACTCCCAACTTTCAGATTTGTTCTTCCTCTGCATTGTCGACAATATTTCCCTTTCCTTTGTCATGTGCAGGTATGTTACCCTTTCTTGCTGCTGCTACTGGTGATCTCCTAGATGTTGCTTCATGTTGCTTCGCTAACCATTCTATAGTGATGCCGACTAGTTCATTGGGCCTAAAGAAGCTGTGACTATATCTCCATGGGGCTTCCTTAGCCCAATGACACACCCCGTGGATCCAAGTAAATTTCACTCTCACGCAGTGATCCTTTACAAAGCTATGCATGTTGTACGGATTGAAGCTTCTGGTGCCAAAAGTAAATCTTTTAAATTCTTTTGTCTCGACATCTGCATGCTTGGGATTCCATATCTCGTATAACCCGATCCGCAGCAGAAGAGTGGGAAAAGGTGCCTTATTCTTTTGATGTAGTCTAGCTAAGAGTCCTTCCAAGATGTGGTATGATACTTCTTGCATGACGAGCTTGTCCATGGAAAACTTTGGTAAAACATGTGGAGGCTTATTCACATTGTACATCCGTATGAAGGTGCAAAAAGGTGAGGCATACCAATCCGCTATGTCAATTAGTGCCTCCATTACTGCCTTAAACATGCAAGGTGGATCCTGCTCAAATATCATCTTGTACACTAAGGTGACAAAATGGTCTAACAATTTTGCAGTGACTCCACGGAAGATGCATTCGAAAAATTGTCTGCAATAAGTGTTCACAGACATTTGTGCTAATGTCCATGCCCACTTCAAGCCTAGGAATTGTTGACAAGCACAAATTGCATCCAGGATGTATTCAAAAATGTACATTTCTAATTGATGACCTTCAAGCTACTGTTGAGCCCTTGTTACCTGTTCCGTCAGCTTGTGAGACAACATGTCGAACCAATTGCATGTTTTGCCTTCACTGGCCAGTTGGTCCAATGCAATCACCCAATTCTATGGTAACGTCTTCATGTTCTCTTGGTCATACAAGCAACATGTAAAATGACCAAGTTCTAATATTCCTTTCACAACATCTTCAACTTGTAAATATGGTTGGGTTTCATCCTGAACTTGGTTGGCTTCTTCACCTAGTTCTTCAAGATATCCCTAGAGTTTTCATTGCTACTAGGTATGCTGAAGGGTTTCTCCATGGCGATCACTAGCTTTGGCAAGTGGTGCATCTATTAATAGTCATGTGCCCTAAAGGTAGCAATATTTGTCCTATTGACACTACTTAACAACATCATCTTGAGATTAGTGTGTGACACGATCCAAAGTATCATGCCCGCACATGAAAACGCAGGATACCTGCATGCAATCCAATACAAGCCAGACTTGTGAATGTTCACATAGACTTTGTGGCCTTCAAGATCTTTCCCAAATGTGCCTGAGAATGCATCATTGATCTTCTACCATTACAGCTTGATGTCCTTGTCTATGATTAGCTTGGTGTCTTCGTAGTCGGCAAGCTCATAGACACTCACTCAACTACATCTCCAGTTGCACTTTCGTTGGTGTCCTTTGACCCTACTCTCTTAGAGGCCATTGATCCTAAACTTCTAAGAGATGGATGAACACCTACTATACCTAGAGACATGCGACATGCATGGAAATAAATCCTTCCATTAAAACCAAAGAAAACTCAATGACTGACACACAACATACCCGAGAGACTGATGACAAGGATTACATAATTTTCACTGGGAGGCCAGGAGACTGACTACTGTAACTATGCAAAAGGATGTCCAGATTGTCAGGAGGTTTATTGACTACTATAATTACACAATTCATAATCCAGACTAGCCTGTTGGGAGTTGATATTGTGCAATACGCAATTTTTTTCAGCAAGTCATGCAAGCCTAGGGACTGCATTATGCAATTTTCTGGGCCAACAGACACTACATCTCAGAATTGTGCCAAACAAGTCTAGAGGACATTATTTTCCTATATATTTTCATTTTATGGGAAGAAGGCAGAGCCTTCCCTCTTAGAAATGTGGAATGGTTTCCAAACTTACTTGATTGTAAGATGTAGCATCTGCCAAGATCTTGGTCAGTGGACACACATTCCATGCCAAGCCAAGATAGTTGTCTTGATTGGGGATTAGGGGTATATTAGTGCACAAGCCATATGGTCATCAGAGTTTTAGTTTCATCTCTGCTGTTTCTCCACTGCCAGCAGGCTTGGACAGTACCACGGTGGAGTCATGTAGGAACACAAGCATCGCTCTGCTGCCAGCGAGCCTGGTTAGTACCCTGCTCGGGTTACTTGCATCACCTCTCTACACATGAAGCCTTTCTCTTATTTCGCCTTATTCATTTTACATTTTTTCAAAATTTTCACATTTTCATTTTTTTTTATTTTTCATTTTTCATAACTATGCATAACACTTATTCATTTCAGAGGCAGAAGAGGGATCTCATATTATTGAGAGAAGAAGAGGTTGTTCCTTTAGAGAAGTATTTTATATATATCTCTAACGTGCTTTTTAAGGTTTCCCCCCTCACGTTAGTCTACTTGACTGAGCTGATAGGGATGTACCCAAAATAACTAAATAGAGTAGGTGATACTAGTTAGCGTGCAAGCGTTGTTTTTTCACCAAGGTTCACTTTGAACAATACGTATTTTCCATTGACGTATCATGGACTGAAGATAACAAGTTCTTCTTGGAGAGGCAGGATGACAGATAACCAAGTATTGATAACTGTACAGGTCCTCTTGTACTTTACCTATCTAGTTTCAAGAGTCCAAACGGTTTCATGCGAAACTAACCTATGGATGTAAACAAGCGAACAAACAACAAAACAAATAAAAAGTGGAAGTAAATTCATAAGCCAAGTGAGAAACCAAGCAAGCAAGCAAACAAGAAAATGAGTAAAGTAAAAATCAAACATGCATGCAAGAAAATAAACTAAAAGAAAACACTACTCCTACTCCTAAGCTAATGGTGCATGGGTCTACTCATGTGAAGTGATACTTCCAATGCAGCCACCAGTGCATTGGTTGACCCATGTTGGTGAAGTTATGGTTCGCGAACAACACATCTGTGTGAACTAGTACACATGAAAGATATAACAATGAAGACAAACACACTCCAAGTGTAAATGTGTCCACTGGACATAAGTGAGTGAAAGTGCATGGCATGTAATCAGTGGACTTACCATGGTGTTATACAACACTGGATGTAGCTATTAAGCATATGCATACTCTTGACTGTGACATGTAAGGAAATGAAAGAAACAAAGACAACTTGCATCGCACAAGTGTGCTTGCTATGTAATATTCCTCCAATGCATGAACAATGGTATCGTGTAGTTCAAGTGGAGGAGGCATGATCTATGTGTGAGATTGATTTTCATTGAATACAGATGAGTGATTAGGAGCCTTGGGTGTTTCAACAATTTCCTGATCAGAAGTGAAACCAACCTCATGATAGCGAGGGCCTGACATAACCATCAACTCGACCTGAAGTGCCTCGATAGCCTGAGGGGCTTTGACTTTGTTGATAGATAGATTGTCATAAACAAGTGGCTTTCAAAAATCAACAACGACAGAATCATCATCGTGATCGAATATAGGGGTAAATAGATCACGACAAGTATGATCAACAAAATCAATGATTTCATCAACATCCTCATGATATGATGAATTAAATAGAGGGGTATATGAGAAGCGGAAAATTCACCCTCTTTGTTTTTGGAAAAGGTAGATATAATATCTAGTGGATTTTCAAATAACGATTTGTCCTGTCCATTGTTAGATGATGGAATGACATCAGGTGTGTTCTGTGAATGATCAACAATGGGTGCATCCATAGATGTAGATACACATGCAAAATCATAGATGGCATAATCACCAAAGATGTCAGGGAAGTGTTGGGTGTGGAGCATGATTGTTTAGAGGTCTTTGTTTTCAGCTGGATCTATACCCTAGGAAGTTTGTACACCCCTCCATGCGGTGGGGTGGGGGTGGAACTTGTCCCCCCCATGGGGGTTTGAGGGGGGCGATACCCCCTGGTTGGGGGGTTCGGGGGCCAATGGTCCCCTGGTGGAGGTTTCGGGGACAACACCCCCGAAGCTAAAAACATATGTAAAATTGCCTTGCAAAAGTATAGTAATTTCTAGTCAACATGAGCCGTTCATTAGGCGGATGATCTGACGATAGAACTTATGTTTAGTTTAGGGTTTTTTGCCATAGAAGGAAACCCCTCTCTTTGTATGAGGGCATTGTATTGAGGCTGTGATATAGATGTGTATTGTTAGGCCCCTATACTACTAGTGTAACCCCTTATTGTTATTAGTACAACCCACTTATTATATTGATGTA
>APFE031225642.1:37231-57828 GCA_000404065.3 Pinus taeda | reverse complement strand
TTGCTCTTTGTATCCTCATAATGTGCTATCATTTCCTCCGTGAAAATTGACCACGTAACAAGTCTTTTACGAGAACAAAGCCCTTTATACCATAAAAATTGATCCAGTTCTAAATATGAAGATGCAATACATACCTTTTGTAAGAGTTGTACACCATGTAGATCAAAATATTGCTCCATCTGACGTATCCAATTTACGGATCCTTGCCATCAAACTCCCTCATCTTGCTTTTTCTTGATTTTAGGAGCACGCTCTTGAAATGACTGTAACTATGTATTTTCAGATCTTTAAGTTCTAAAATTGTGACTTGCAGTAGTCCTCTGTGTCCTCTTTCCAATGCCACTAGTCTAACCCCAATTGGATTCTCCAATGAAGAGTTATGCGAAATCTCCCACAGTGACCTGATTATAGACTAATTCAGTAGAGTGAACTTGTACGACGTACCGCGTGTCACTGTTTCAACCTTTGATTGTAAAAAATATATAAATGAAAACTAAAGTCTGTCCTATTTTTGTACCTTCTTACGAAATTTCAATCCGATGCTCAGAAAGAAAGTTATGACGATTTTCCCCAGGTCACCTGTTTTGAGTGTAATTCAGGAGTCTGCAAAAAGGCAAACTTCCTCAGATCATATCTCCGACAATTTCTTGTGAAACGATCTGAAATTCGGACCCAAGGTTTAGCGCCAAGTCTTCTCAAATGGGTTTTTTTTTCGACTTCTGAAACGTCACAGAAATAAAGTTATAGTGAAAATGCCACGATGACTTGTTTGGAGCAGCAAAACCCTAGAATCCAAAGCTCTGATACCAAATGTTATGAAACCCAGCTCACAAAAAGATAGAAAAGAGAGATCCACGCCTTAGAATTCAGCCTCTTTGAGGGGGCAACCTCCTTTACATTACATAAATGAACAATTCTTCGATGATACAAATGAAAAGACCTCCTTTCTATATATAGGAGTCTAAGGGGTCATAAAATAACCAGAGCCGACATAACAATAATAATGTAAGGGCACAATAATAATAATAGTGGGCTTCTATGGGGCACAATAGTAACAATATGGGCACTACATGGGTACATCAATATAATAAGTGGTTTGTACTAATAACAATAAGGGGTGACACTAGTAGTATAGGGGCCTAACATCACCTCTATTTCCAAAGCAACTTTTACCAAAAGTGTGTCTGCTATGAACTTGTAGCTTTGTTATCCCTCAGCACTGTCGACAACATTTCTCTTGCCTTTGTCATGTTAAGGTATATTACCCTCAACTACTGGTACTCTCCTAGATGTTGCTTTGCACTGCTTCGCTAACCATTCCATAGTGATGTCGACCAATTCATTGGGCCTAGAGAACCTATGACAATATATCCATGGGTCTTACTTAGCCCAATGACACACCCTGTGGATCCAATGAAATTGCACTCTCATGCAGTGATCCTTCATGAAGCAATGTGGGTCATACGGATTGAAGCTTTTTGTGCTAAAGGTAAATATTTCGAATTTTGTTGTCTCAGCATCTGCATGCTTGAGATTCCTTTTATCGTATAGCCCAATCCGCAGTGGAAGAGTGGGCCAGGGTGTGTTCTTCTTCTGATGTAGTCTAGTTGGCAGTCCTGTTGAGATGCGGTATGATACTTCTTGCATGACGAGCTTGTCCATGGAAAAATTCAGTAAAACAAGGGGAGGATTCTTTGCACTGTATATCTGTATGAAGGTGCTAAAAGGTGAGGCATACCAATCCGCTATGTTTATTAGTACCTCCATCTATTCCTTTGACATGCAAGGTGGATTTTGCTCAAATATAATCTTCTACACAGGGGCGACAAAATGGTCTGACAACTATGTGATGACTCTGTGAAAATTGCATTTAGAAAACAATATGCAATAAGTGTTCACATAGGTTTTCGCTGATGTCCATGCCTACAACAAGCCCAGGAACTACTAACGGGCACAGTTTGTATCCAGGATGTATGCGAACATGTAGATTTCTTCTTGTTGACCTTTGGGTAGCTTTCGAGCTCCTGTTACCTATTCCTTCAGCTTGTGAGCTAACATGTCGGACTAGTTGCATGCTTTGCCTTCATTGGCCAGTTGGTCCAACATGATCACCCAACTCTGTAGGAAGGTATCAGTGCTATCCTGATCATGCAAGCGGCATGCAAAAATGACCAACTACTGGTATTCCTTCCGTAGTATCTTTGTCTTCTAAATTTGGTTGGGTGTTATCCTAAACTTGGTTGGTTCCACCCATTTCTTCAAGATATCCCTGGTGTTTGCGTTGCTACTAGGTATGTTGAGGGGTGTCTCCATGGTGATCATTGGTTTCGGCTAATTGTACATCTACTAATAGTCTTGTGCCCCGAAGGTAGAAATATTTGTCCCACTGACATTTATTAACAATATCGTCTCAGGATCAATGTGTGAGACGATCCAATGTATAATATTTGCGCATGGAAACGTGGGATACCTGCATGAAATCTAGTACAAGTCAGACTTGTGAATGTTCACATGGGCTTTGTGGTATTCAGTATCTTCCCCAAATGTGCATGATAATGAATCATTGATCTAGTACCATTTCAACTTGATGTCTTCGTCTATGATCAGCTTGGTGTCTTTGTAAATTGGCAAACTCATAGACACTCACTGAACTGCATCTCTAGTTGCACTTTCGTAGGTGTCCTTTGACCTTCCTCTCTTGGAGGCCATTGATCCTGAACTATTGAGATATGAATGAACACCTACTATACCTAAATACATACGACATGCATGTCAAGAAATATATCACTTAAAATCAAAGCAAACTTGAGGACTAACATACAACATACCCAGGAGATTGATTGCAAGGATTGCACAATTTTCACTGGGATGTTAGGAGAATGACTACCGAAACTGCACAAAAGGCAGTCCAGACTGTTGAGAGTTTGATTGACCACTTGAATGTTCAATGCGCAATCGAGACTGGCCTGGTAGGTGTTGATATTGTGCAATGCACAATTTCAGTCAGCAAGTCATGCAGGCCCAGGGACTGCATTGCGCAATTTTTTAGGCCATCACACACTGCCTCTCATAATTGCACAAAGCAAGTCTGGAGGACACTATCTGGCCAGTTTTTTGCATTTCATGGGAAATGTGCAATGCTATCTAGGAAAGGAAGAGTCCAGACCAAGATTGCCTAGACCTGCCAACGAGCAACTGAAAAAATATGAAGATTTGAATGCATGGTAAAACTGAGCGTAGGCAAGAGTGAATGATCATGCATGCAAACAACAAATGAAAGGCTCAAAAAATGGGAAAACATGCATGTGTGTGAAAAAATTCGCTAAATTGGCGACTCTCCTTGCAAAACAGTGTAATGCATGCGACATCAATGAGATGCAAATGAAAATTTAAATGGTGCTTGTACAAGCTAACATTCATGCAAACGACAACAAGTGTTTAGAGAAATCAAACAGACAACACTCACGCAAGCCAAAGCACAAAAAAAGTCAGAAACGCTGCAAAAGACAAGTAAAGAGGACTTGAATAAATCAGTTTTAGGCTTATGACGTGCATGCCACAAATATAGGAAAAAGTGGCAATTGGAGGAAAGTTTCTAAAACAATCTTTACATGTAAGCTCCAATTGTTAAAAATAGATCCCTAAAATCTAGGGATGTTTTTTTCATGTTGCCTTTCCCTGTTTTGGGAAAATCAACCCATGCATGTAAATCACGTTTGCTGGGTCCCAAGTTGAACTGGTCAACTAGAAGGCACATGGAGCAACCTTCAAGACTGGATGAAGGATTTGTGCAATTGCTAGGAGGATTTCGGATAGTTGTCCCAAAAGGATTGCACAATTTCTATGGTCAGTAGGTGACTGTTGCCTAAAATTGTGCAATTTCCAGGCTAAGCTACAGTGTTAGGCCAGATTGCATAATTTTCTCAAGGAAGTCCTGTCTGACTGCATTGTGAAATTTCTAAGCACAACAGATTTGCGCTTTCTTTGGAGGGTAGCTAGTTCCCCTCCAGAATTGAACAATTTTTTGAGGGAGTTTCTCATCCAGTAACTAGTGTGAGTCCGGAATGGCAGCTTATGAGGGGAGTGAAGAAAATTGAAATGCACAGGCTGGCAATCTACTAAAAAACCAATGAAGCCTATGTACTTGACAGTGTAATACATGATGTTAGGGTGGTTGGTAGGGAGGCTCCAAAATGAAGAAAAGGCAAAATTTTGGAGGGTGGTTGTAGCCGCTACAACATCTTCATAGATCCCGATAGGGTAATACTTCTCCTTGATGGCATCTTAGAAATAATTCCAAGCAAGTGAGGCTGAGAATTGTGAGGGTTCACTCTCTTTCCCCTTCTTGGAGTAGGTTTCCCATCATTCCTTGGCATGGGGGGCGGCTTTGAGGAGTGAAAAAGTAATCTTTTCATGGTTGGAAAAGTCATGAACCCAAAAATATCCTTCTATCATATTTAACCATTTATCTATGGCACGTGCATCTATCTAACCTTCAAATATGGGGCCGTTAAAGTTAAATTGTACCTTAAAGGGAGTAGTGCTCCTAGAGTGGCTACCAAAATAAGATGCCTCACATGTGGGTAGCTGCTGAAGGATCTGGGAAAAGTTGTCCATCATCGCGTTCATCTATTACTCAAGGGCTTCTTCAAGCAATATTGTGAAAGGATCTTCTGCTCCCTCATATTTCTTTTCTTTCGCCATGGGAGGTCATTGGGGTTTGCGAGACTGGTCTTGCAAGGGTTCAACCAGTTCGAGCCCTAACTCCTTATACCCCAGCCTTGTTGGGGACATGTAAAGAAAAATAGAGAAAGAGCAGACCGCTATGATACCACTGATCCAAACTTAAACTAGAATGCAACAAAATATAGATATAACCATAGATACAAAGATGGAATAGAAATAACACTTCATTTCATTAATATCAAAGAACTAAAATATGCTTACAAACATAATGCAAATAAACTACCTCGGGTGATGGTGGCTTATCTCTGAGAAGAGATGTGGCAGTTACATGCCTCTAGACTATTTTACAATGAGGCTCAAAAGCCTATTTATTATTGAGAAACAATGGAAAACGCTAAACATCCAAAAACCTAACTCTAGGAGATGAAGGGCAAAATCTATGAGCCTTGTTTGGGTAAATTGGCACATCAACTTGTTGGGTTCGTAACTTTGGCATATGATCTCCATTTGATGCATACAATACCTCATTAGAAATATCCATCTAAGGAATACAAATTTCATCTACAAAATGAATACCCATAATTGCTTATTTTCCAAAAAAATGTCATTTAGGGCCTCAAAATAGCCCCGGAAGTTCATGACCTGAAAAAATGCCAAAAATAGTAAATTTTGCTACAATTAAGGAAATTGAAAAAACTAAAAGAAACACTGGTGAGGGTCCACATCAAATAGGTGGGTGGCCACCAATATCCACCTAGATCACCTATGCTCTCTCTTTTTCTTGTTCCTCTTTTTCCATTTTCTCCTCATAGCATGGAAATAATATATCTACCATGTTTTCCATCTTGTAGAAGACCTTGTAGATATCTTGGTTCTTCTCCATTTCCATTCTTTTTGCATGCTCAATTCACAATCCCTGGCAAAAGGGTCAGACTGATATGATACCACTTGATCCAGGAAATTTTCATGAATTATTTCAAAAAAAAATCCCCATTATGAAGATATTTTATTGACCTATATTTCCATGTAAAATCATGAGCAATGTGAATTTTTAAATAACATTTTAGAAAACCATCAAAATGAAACAAGGAACCAATAAGAATCAATAATCATGCACAACCATAACTCAATGATATGATAATGGAGTCGTCCAATGTGGCTTATGTCTCTGGGAGGGGATGCCACTCCATTAGTTACTGCAAGAAGATGATGAGTACATGATGCAATATTTTACAATACAAGGATGAACCCCCTCAAATAGAGTGGCATGTATCTCTTAGGAGAAATTATTCTATAAGAACTCTCACTCATAAGATCTCTCCTTTAGCGTTGAAAAATAGTAATCTCTCACATAAAGTGGCATACAATGATCCTCTAACAAAGTGGCATATATAGATCTCAAATTCAAATCATCATCTCAACAAAATCAGATGAACAAGTGGCAAAAAAACACCTTATACCTCCAAGTATGGGGATGACCTGAATATCAGGTACTTGGATGAAGAAACATCATGTGCCATCACGTTCCTTGTGAAAATCCATGAAATCACAGTATAAACATGACCCCTTTCTGTCTCGGTCAAATTTGGGCTCCTCAAGAATCTTTTAGATTACTTACAAGATTTTCTTCTAGACACGTGCAAACATTCTACTGCTCAGATCGTAAAATGGACTACACCTTCATACTCTTGGCGAAAAATCGGTTCATTTGAGTATAAAATCAACATAATTATAACACCATAAAAAATTGTCTCACAGGGAATCTCCAAGATTCCTCAATGATTTTGGATAAGAATATTCTATGGAATATTTTAGGAAATATTCCCCTAAAATATTCTCTATCTCAAAAATCAAGCCCCACATGTGCGGGGTTCTGCATGGTCTTGGTTCCACAACTCCTCTTTTGGTCAGGAAAATGAAATGAAACTGGTTTATTTATTTGTTTGGGTAGAGTTTACATTAAGTCGGTTGTTGGCCCATTGGTTGGTGGATTATTTTAAGGTGCAATGGTTAGGGGAGGTCCCAGGGTCAAACCCCACTAGGACCCCCGAACGGTTAGAAGACTTGTTATTTTCATTTTTTTGTTTGGCGGTTGGTGATATATGGTATGTGGTATGTTGGGTAATGTATGGGGCCATCGCATTGGTCGAGCTTGCCACCCAGCTAGCGCGGGTTAAATCCCTGTTAGCCACTCCAATTGTGTTCTCATAATGTGTGGCCGATTCATCCTTTAATATTAATAGAATTCATTGGTAAGTTGGTTGGGGTGGCAACACGCCACACCATATTTTATTTTATTTACTTTAATTTAAATTATTTTTTAAAATGACATTGTCAAAAACCACTGACTGAATTTTAAAGGTCATGGGAAAATTAAAGGGGCGACAATTTCATCAGTTTTGTCCACCACAAAGTTCCAAATTGTCAATTATTTAACAACCTCCATATTTAAAATATTCTGCCAAATTTATTCGGACCTCCAAATTTAGTGAACCTTCAACTTTAGCTGATGCTATGTTAAATTTAGCTAGTGGGGCCAATTTGATGAAAACATTGATTGTGAATATCTTGAGCATGCAAAGTTGGATTTGACTTTCATATGCATAGTTGGAATTACGACGATGAGATCTTTGATATTCTTTTAGTTTCAACAACATCCAAAGGCTTTGATTTCTTAGCCTTTCTGGAGCCACCTGGATCAATAACAAACACCAACTAGGTCTAGCCAAATTTCTCTTTTCTAAATTGTCTGTTATAGGGATCTTGTTATTAAAAACACACCACTAAAAGAGACATAATTTGGCTAAAAAATTGAGCTTCTATAGCTTCTTCCATCACCAATCAAGAACCATATGTTATCAATAGTATGTAAATACCCATACTTTGGGCATGCATTCGCCTCACAAAGTGTGAACCCATACAATAGAATTTTCTCTATCTCTAATGCACACTTGTGAAATCTTTAAAGCTATAATGTAAATATGCCATATTTCTGCAAGTTTCCATGCAGAGTTAGTTGGCGAGTTTCCGTCCACCTCTGAGCCCAAATAGAGGTGCGAGTGAAATAAACTAAGTAGTTTAGTGTATTTATACCTCTATCATTAAGAAAAACAATGATTCCCGAGGAAGCCATAAATTCTACCCATATCAAACCTATGGGTCAATATCCAACTCATCCTTAAACCCTTATGTCTCACAAATTCATGACTATTGTTTGAACATGTCATATCTCACAAAATCATCACCATATTTTGAAGTCATCGTTTAAATAAAAAAATTATATAATTAAGTGTTCGAAACACTTTCTCCATATACCCATACTCATATGTTTATGAAACACATTTTTATTTAAATTCTTATTTGCTATTTTTTTAATTGAGTTTTAGTTCGCTTTTGCCTAACAAGTGAAAATAAATATATATAAATAAAATAATTTATAACACCTCTTTTTCCAACTTATTGCTTAAAAATCGTTAACTTGAGAATAAAAAAATTGCATCTTTATTATATGTTGTAATACTTTAGTAATTTCATTTTATGAATTTCATTTTAATGTGGGGCTGAAAGGTCAAGTGGGAGAAGTGATATAATGTGATGATGTAAATATTCATTTGATTAAATATAGGAAAAGGAAAACTATGTTTTGTTTTATATTGTTATTCTAGAAAAATATGTTAAAGGCTAACATATGATGTTAGCCTCCTAACTGATAGGGGAAAACAATGGGAATCAATTATGCTCGAGAAGTGGTAGGACTAAAAAAATGAAAATCCTCCTCATTTTTCCATTCAAGAGAACTATTGGAAAAAACATACCTCAAGAAACACATGACTATATATAGATGTGTTGATGTGGAACAGGTATAATGAGAATTGTTGGAGATAAAGGAAGTTGCTCTTAGAAATTAATCAGTGGAAGAGAAAGACTAGTTTTGTACCCCCAAAATTCAGCATGATGTTGCAAAAATGTTAAGGAGATGAACTAAAAGGAATCCTGGGTTGTTTACCATTGGGAGAGAACAGTGGAACTCATGGGGAACTATCTCAGAAAGCTAGTTCTTGGTTACGTGGAATGTGGAAGCCTTTAATCTATTTTTCAAAGAAATTAAGATAAGTAAATGAATGTTAATTTATTATGTGAATAGTAGGAATTTTCTAGTGAATACGTTGCAAGTAAAGATAGAATAGATTGCTACTATGAAATTAAATGGATTTGAAATAGCAAAAGGATAGATGAAAACTTTTATTGTTTGTTTCTATATAAAGCATAGGTATATCTATAAGTCTATGTAGATGTATGTGTGTTTATCTATGTCTATTATAGGTATGTGGAGGTGCTCAGGTGTAGGGTAAGAACCCTTTTTGTTGAAGAAAGTTGAAAGTAGTTACTCACAAAATTCCCTTAGGACCTTAACTCGGAAAAACATGAAAAAAATGAAATAAAGAGTAAAAAAAATGACAATATAGTCAATATAGTTTCCCATGCAAAGAAAGTTCCAAGTGGTAAGTAAAATGTTTATACATAGATAAAATATAAATAAATAACTTATTGATACTAGAATGTGACTTCCTAAAAGCAATGAAATATATTTTTATATATATATTATATATATATATATAGATTATATCTATATATATATATATATATATAATATATATATATATATATATATATATATATATATTATATATATATATATTATATATATAATATATATATTATACATTATATACATATTATAACATTGTTATATATATAGTATATATATATATGTATATATGTTGTACTATATATAGACACACACACACAAAGGAAATAAAGCTTGTGGTTTTGTCCATGTTAGGTGTAAAGTTCTATTAAGAACAATAATATGTTCATAGGTTGAAGCATAGTCAATCCTAGAGAAAGGACGAGATAGGGATATGAAGGCTACAAGTCATCCCCCATGACGAGGGCGTACTGAGTTTCTATCCTAATTGTTTTTTATCTTTAAATTAAAACTATAGTACCTCCATGAAAAGAACCTATTAACATATCTAGAAATCATTTTAAAGAGAAACAATATACAAATATATGTTAAAAACAAGAAACGAGTATAACCCAGTAAAGGTAAAATCTTGAGCTGAAATTCTTGAAAGCTACAGGATGAATTTGTAAAATGAAATGAAATAATACTATTGTATTATCATTTCACACAAGGAAAAGATTCTAGGAATTTACTAGTAGGGGTTTGGGCC
This sequence comes from Pinus taeda, assembly GCA_000404065.3. NCBI lineage: Eukaryota > Viridiplantae > Streptophyta > Pinopsida > Pinales > Pinaceae > Pinus > Pinus taeda. Next base: position 47,905 of record APFE031225642.1, on the reverse strand, counting down.
TTATCTTATTTTATCCAAACTAAGAAACTTTATAGAGAAGCCATGTTTAATTAATGGTCATAATAAAATTACAAGACAAGATACATTTATTGTTTTGAAAATTACATATGCAACCATATGGTCCTCATTCAAGAATAGAACAATTAATTGACAATATGGAAATAAAGTCCTCTAAGGGAGGATAAACCCTCATGTAAAAACTAAATGAACCCATATATTCTTAATAAACTTTTCTTACAAAGTATAGGGAATTTCCCTTAATACCATATAGAGAGAAAAGTATTTTGGGCCAATTTAGGGCCATTCCTATTAAATCCCTAGCACTCAAATAAAAAATAGCTATGAATGGGCTAGAGGTCTTCTGCAACAATGGAGTCCTAGAAAGAATAAGAGTTAAATAAGTACTTCTATCCATTGAAAGGAAAATAATCATGTTATAACATTGATACCATTACAATAGATGCCCAACAAGGACTTGAAAAATTGTTACTAACCCGTAAAGAAGGGTGTGAGCTCTTTAGGCATTCTCCTTTTCACTACAAATTGACTAGAAGGAAGGGAATTCAAGCAATGAGGCAACTAGGGTAATTTTAATTGTGATTCGAGGAATGGAAACTCCATATTTACCTGTCATGGAAAATCAATGTTCAGTCTCCAAAATAATATACCATGTGCAGAGAAAAAAAATAAGGTAAAAACCTTGGAATGGTAAGGTTAGGATTTTTAGGTAAGCTTGTTGTGGTGAAGCTCATCATGAAAGGAAAATCTCGAGGACTTTGAAACCAAACCAAATACATATAGAAAATAATTTTGCAATTAGAAAACCCTGAAGAAGAAGCTAGAGTGCTTGTAAAAATAAAACCAAATAAATATTAGAGTGTGAAATCTTAAGGGTAGAATAAACATAAATTCCAATATAAATACATATTTGAAAAGGACCAAAAATCTCTAAGAAATTACTAGGGAAATAAAAAAAGGGTGCATGTCATAACACTCTCTGTGAGTATATTAGTTTTTATATTATGACAAGTAGAGAATACCAAAACTTCAATGGTAAGACACTTAATAATGAGAGATGTAACCCTCTTGGTTACAATCAAATTTGATAAGGAGTTGCAAAGTTCAATTCGTGACCCACAGAAAAAAAACAAAGATACAATAATGGCAGAACATCATAGGCTAATTACCCTAATGTTAGCCAATTAAACCATCACTGTTCATCTATCATAAAAGGATCCTCATTTTCGAAATATCCAACTTGCTAGGGCTCCATGTAAGTAGTGTGGACTCTGACACACATACCATTACTACGGGATGCATTCCTATGTGGGGATCACAATGGAATATGAATTCATCAATCTCTCTCTCTCTCTCTCTCTCTCTCTCTCTCACTCACTCACTATATATGTGTGTGTGTGTGTGTGTGTGTATGTATTATTACACTGAGAGGCAAGCTACAACCAGTATGGGGTAGATCTCATGTAAACATGTAAACATAAATGTAAACTAGACATTTAACATGTAATGTTTAAGATTTAAGATTTAACATTTTTAATCTAATTTTGGCTCTATTTAAAAATGAATCTAGTTATTATTATGTATAAACACAATATAAATTTAAAATATAAAGAGGTTTACAAACACTCGAAAAATAGGTAAGGTAAATAAATAAAAATATATCAAATGGGATTAGAAATCAACATCTAAATATACCAAGCATATGAGACAAATATCATGGTAAATAAAAGAGCTATGTTAAATAAATAAAAATATAAATAAACCAGAGGTATGGTAAATAAATCAAACTTCTTTTTATTTAATCCTATTTTATATTACGAACACTCAAAAACGAGGTTTTAATTAGGTAAATCCTATGGGGACAAAATACATGGGGCCAAATTTTATTATTTAATACCTTGAAAAGATATTATTAATTCTATATTAATATTTAAAAATATTAATATTGATATTTATTATTAAATTATTTCATATTAATATAATTTAATATTTAATATTATTAATAATAACTTTCAATTACTACAATATTAAAATTTGTTATATTATAATATATCATGATACATATTAACTCTAAATATATATGGGAGGCAAGAACAAAGACATAGAGTGATAGAGGTGGACAAATATGGGGAGTGACAAGGGAAAAATGGATATAAATTGAAGGAGAGGGGAGAGGAGTAATGAAGAGAGAGAGGGAGAAGATTGAGAGAGGTAGAGAAGGGTAAGAGAGGGAGAGGGAGACACAAATATGGAGGGGGGAGAGAGGGAGAGAGGGAGGGGGTTAGTGAGAGGATTGGAGGGAAGAAAGAGAGAGAGAGATGGGGGAAGAGAGAGAGAGAGGACTTGCGAGAGAGGAGGAGAGAGAGGGATAGAAATATGGAGTTGGAGGGGGAGAGAAGGAGGGGTAGAGAGATGGATCTAGAGGAGGGGAGAGTGAGGGAAGAAGAAAGACATAGAGAGTGAGAAGTGGAGAGAGAGAGGGAGTGACAAAGGAGATATGCAGAGATAGTGTGTATGCTTAGGGGTGAGATAAAGAGACAAAGGATGAGAGATGGATAAAAGGGGGGAGATAAGGAGAGAGGGAGGAATATAGAAACATAGTTTGAGAGAGAGAGAGAGAGAGAGAGATGATTGGAGGGCAAAGAGAGAGAAAGAGAGAGAGATGATTGGAGGGTAGAGAGAGAGAGAAAGATGTGGGAAGAGAGAGCGAGGCAAGAGAGAAAGGGAGAGATAGGAGGAGTGAGGGAGGGAGAGAGGAGGAGAGTGGGAGGGAGAGAGAGATGGAGTTGGAAGTGGAGAGAGGGATAGAAGAAGAAATACATAGAGAAGGAGAAGTGGAGAGAGAGGGAGTGGCAAGGAAGAGATGAAGAGAGAGCGTGTATGTTTGGGGTTGAGATAAAGAGACAAATAAGGGAGATGGATAGAAGTGGGGAGAGAAGGATAGGTAAGGAGAGAGGGAGGGATATAGTAACATATTTAGAGGGTGAAGAGAGAGAGAGAGAGAGAGAGAGAGAGAGAGAGAGAGAGAGAGAGAGAGAGGTGGGAGACAGAGGAAGGAAGAGAGAGGTTGTGAAAAAGTGGAGAGAGGGAGGGAATGAGAGATGATGTTGGAGGGGGAGAGAGAGGGAGGTAAGAAGAAATACATAGACAGAGAAAGGTGGAGAGAGAGAGAGGGAGTGATAAGGAATATGGAGAGAGGTGGAGAGGGCAACAAGAGGAAAAAGGGAGAAGCAGGGGAGAGGGAGAGAAGGGAAATAGAGAGAGAGAGAGAGGGAGAGAAGGGAAATAGAGAGAGAGAGATAGAGGGAGAGGAGGAGGGATGGATATATAGATAGATTGGAGAAAGAGAGTGTATGTTTCAAGGGTGATATAGAGATACATAGGGAGATAGATATGTTGATGGAATTTGAAGAGAGGGAAGAAGAGAGAGAGGGAGGGAGGGACAAAGAGATTGATAGATATCGAGTGAGAGAGTGTGTGTTTTTGTGGGGTGAGATAGAGAGACAAAGAAGGAGAGATGGAGGGAGCTATAGATATATATGGAGGATGGAGATATGCATCGATTTCAGTGTACGTGGTGATTTATAATCCTATTTGATTGCTTGCACTAGATGCATTGATTTTAGTGTAGATGTTTATTTCTAATGATATTTGATTACTTACACTAGATGCATTGTTTTCAATGTAGATGATTCCTAATCCTATTTGATTTCTTGCACTAAATGCATAGATTTCAGTATAGATGGTGATTTTTAATCCTATTTCATTCCTTGCACTAGATGCATTGATTTCAATGTAGATGTCGCTTTCTAGCTATATTTGATTGCTTGCACTACATGCATTGATTTCAATGTAGATGATTTCTAATCCTATTTGATTACTTGCATTAAATGCATATATTTCAGTGTAGATGGTGATTTCTAATCCTTTTTTATTGTTTGCACTAAATGCATTGATTTTAGTGTAGATGTTGGCTTCTAATCCTATTTTCTCACTTGCACTAGATGCATTTATTTGAGTGTAGATGTGGATTTATAATCCTATTTGATTTCTTGCATTAGATGCATTTATTTTAGTGTATAAGTTGTCTTCTAATATTATTATTATTATTATTGGTAGGACTACATCGTCATCATGTCCAACTTCTCACCCCAATCGGGGGGATAGCACAAGATCTGAACCTAAGACTTCTGGTTCAGTGAGACTTGATTTCAACGGCCATTGCCAATTGAGCTATCCCAAGCAAACGTTTTCTAATATTATTAGATTTCTTGCATTAGATGCATTGATTTCAGTGTAGAAGCTATTTTCTAATCTTATTTGATTTCTTGCATTAGATGCATTGATTTCAATGTAGAAGCTGATTTCTAATTTGAGGTAATTGGATGTATGATGGTACATTAATTTTAAAGTGATTGGATTAATAATGTGCATTGGTTTCATTGTAAGCACTAAAAATTATTGGCAATGTACATTGATTTTTGTGTTATTGTGATTCAATTTATTAATATTGAAGAGAAAGAGAGACAAGGTATGATGTTTACTACAATAGCTCAAGCTAAATATTTAAATGGTTTATCAATTTAACCGTCCTTTTCATATAATCGATATGAAAAGATGAGAAAACTAACAAGGGTGAAAATAAGAATAGTAGAAGAAAATAGTTTGAGATGGATCACAATGAAGACAATTTGTAATTGACTACATTCTTATTATTCACATTTTCTATCATTCAACACTATTAAATTGTCACTTTGCATTCAAAATGTTCATCACTAAAGTTATTAACAATATTTATTATCTCAACAAACCAAGGTAACTAAGAAAATTTAAAATTAAAATGACTAGATTAATCTTAGACATATTTAGCATATTTAAAATGATTATATTAATATTAGATGTATATACATATTATTGATAAAAGTAATCATATCTTCGATATATTTTCTTTGGAAAGACACAACTAAAACCAACCTAGATCCATCCTAAATTTTGATCTATCAAGTGTAGAGAGGGATCAAATCTCTCGAGGTGCAAACGTTTCCTCAAGTTTTTCACTCAAAAAAAAAGGTTTGATCCTTGAGAGATTCGATCACTCGAAGTTAGGATTGATCTAGTTTTGAATGTTAAGAAATAAATAAGATTAGACAATGAAAACACCAAAATGTGGCAATTTGTCCAAAACTACAAAAAGATGGTTATGGAGGAATAAATAAAGTTTGTACAAGCACTTTATGCCAAGTTCCATATGTACAAAAAAAAATTGAATTTTACTTGTATAATGTAACAAGTGCTTAGTTGGATGGACTCGATTAGTGATCTAATATTATCATATTATATAAGTTGTGAAAATATTATGAGTCATTTATTTAAAAAATAAAATAAAAAAAATTTCTTCCTAACTATTACATGTTCCTATATAGATAGAGAGATGTTACATATACATCTGAAGCTAAAACCCATCTATGTTGTTATTGTCAATGGGCTTTCAGTAATTGATAATAAAAAAATCCTTTTTTCTTTTATTGAATTGATAATTAAATCAATTCTCCTTGTGAATTATTGTAATACACAACTTTGAGATGCACTCATATAATGAAAATACAACCCCATGATTTACTAAGAAAATCTTCTCGAGTGTTAGCACTCCTAAGTGTCCCAAGGCTGAGAAAGGAGACCGATGGAGATAACCCCAAACCAACTTTGGATTTGGTAGCTAGCCATACCAAATCAGAGAGGGATCTCTCTATGATCTCATAGCTAATGAGTGACTGGAGAGGAAGATAGATCTTAGGCTAGATATTCAAATCTCGCTACGGTTTGATTTTAGGGTTTGTCGGATGAAGCTCATAGATCTAGGAGCTAGGCTAGGGTTTCAAATGATCGATTACAGAGATATAAAGGGACAAGGTAGGTATGATCAGTGATAGAAGTAGGTTGTCATTTTGGTATAGGGATGAAAAGATATAGGATCAAAATGAGCATGTAACCATGAATTCATTTATTAGAAGAAGTAGAACACTAGCATGGAAATATCATCAAAACAAAGCATATAAGTTATGAATTTTGATTAAACACCTATGAGATGATCACAAGAAAGCATAGATATTGTTAGGGCCTAAATCTACCTTAGGCTGAGAAAGGAAGGATCTAGGATAACATCAAACCACACTTAACCTAGTAGTTATCCCTACCACGTCGGAAGAGGGCTCTCTCCTTGTCAAGCTCAATAAAATATATCAAATGAAGCTTGAGATGACTAATGTAAAGACTAATTTTAAAATAGGTATATGTTCATAGGAGTTTGATTGAATTTTATGATGGTTTGCTGGCTCAAATGTGAAAGGCAGATTTGGGTCTGGGTAATGGACTAAGTTTTGCGGAGGTTTCTGTGGGGTGAGGTAGGAAAATGCTTTAGTACTTTAAATTGAATGAGACGGAGAATATTAAGATAGGTGAGAAGTTGGAGAGGGCATGAGAGTCTTAGGAATCCTCTTCAAACAGTAGAAAACATAAAAAAACTAAACAAACCCTAATTAGATCACTGCAACATCAATGATTTCTACCTTTATCCGTGATCCATTTAATTCAGCTGAAAAGAGAGAGATAATAGCATACATAAACACATGTAAACTTGAATTACATAAGAAGAAACAATACCAAATCAACTTGCCACAAGAATCCCACAAAATGTTGTAAATCCCGGTATATTCCTTTGCGAAACTACAGAGATGAATGTACAATGATGCTCAAAGCTTTCACAAGAGTCCAACCTTTTGCCAAAGTCCAACCCCTACACTATGAAATTCATAAAGTATATATAAATTTTGTTTTCCTTGTACCAAGGGAATTGAGCTCAACCATTTTCTTCAAAATAGAATCAGTTACATTAAACTTGGGCCGAATTTCTGAAAATAGGTGTTGAATATGAACTCGTATATCCTAAGCCATAGCACCTGTTACACAAATGAAAGAGGTTTTTGAAGATAAGGTCGTGTTGGAGAAAAAAATCTCTCAAATTTTGGAAATTCATTTCCAATTGTGCGTAAATCATGTCACAAAGCATCTCTAAAACAGAAAATCATTAAAAATTTAAATCTGTGAAAATGAGCTGTAAAGATCTAGTCACATATCTCAGTTCATGACACCTGTGAATAAAATGACAGAGGGTTTTATTATATTTCTCATGATTAACAAACATATCCTTTTTTTTTTTCAAAATTACTTTCCATCTATTGTAAAATGGCACCGCACTAAAATGACTAAAACAGTAAAAAAAAATGAAAATTTTGCTTTGTTTTATTGTAGGCTCCAAATATCGTTGTATATCTCCCGCATAGTAGCACCTGTGCATAAACTGAAGGAGGTTTTTGTTATTTGGTATGTGATGGAGAAAAAACTCTTTCACTTTTGAAAAATTCCTTACCATTATTTCAGAAACTGATCTTGTACTAAAGTTATCATTGTGTGCAGCAACTGACCTCAAAACATGCATAACCAAGAATCACTCATTCATTTCAATCGTATATTCTGATCTAGAAACCGGTTACAGGAGTGTGATATACCATTGAAAATATTTTTTTGAGATTCTTCTTATGGACACATTTGTGAAATGTTTTGTGCTAAATATCATGTGTAAAACATCTAACCAAACCAGACATAGTAAGAGCTCATTTTGATCCCTGGTGATAGGCTGCGAAGACTGGAACTAACATCGGCTCCATTGGAGATGGAAGCTCCTTGGAGGTGTTAAGAACACCATAGAACAAGTGCCTCATCCATTGGGCAATACGGTCAAACAACTGAAAACCAAAAATAACTCATACCAACCCAAAAACATATACATACTACAACCTGTACATAAAGAAATACCAAAAACTGAAATGTTGCCTTAGGCAGCTTATTTATGTACAAATCTAACCTACTTTGCTGAAAAATTAATATATCAAGTAATGCTATAATTCCATATCAACCAATCAAGTAACTATGACAAGGATGTTGCTTGGAAGTGCTCAAACTAAGACACAACTAGAAAAGCTTGTAGCCATACATGCACATAATGAATTTGTTTGTGTAAAAGGCAATTTGATCTATCATTCAAAATGAAAAAAAATTCCATGTACACTACAATAGGATCAAAGAAACCAGACTCTATTTTCTACCCTAACTCCTCAACGCAGACTTGCAACTGCAAACTGTCAATGCAAACATCCACGGGCAGCTCTATTGTTTCTTGTTTTGAAGGAAGGAGAGTTTCCAAGAACTTTTTGGGATCTTGAAATTCAAATGATTGGATCTCATCATTTAAATACTGAATCTCCTTCTCAAATTTTTCAACAACTGACTCAAAGAAACCATTTTCAGCTTTAGGAGGAAACTTTGGAGATCTCAAAAATTGAAGCACGGTAATGAAACATACTTCATCAATTTAAATATCCACTAACTGATCTCTAACTTCTTTTAAAACTTCACAAAACACAGGGTTTGCCACATACCCTACCATTTTATTTTAGTGCATGAATGGATTAGTGGGCGGTGGAATCTTTAGATTAAGTTGGAGTCACCAGGTGAATGTTTCAACCTTGATATGTGTCTGACTACTATCCACCATCAGCAATCAGATCTGCAACTTGAATGATCTTTCCCAGGGTAGATCTGTCACCTCTTCCCTAGTTTAATGTACTGGGGAAATTTGCAAGTCAGATGTTTAGTTCATAAACTAGACCAAATATTGATTGAAGCAACATTCATCTACTTATGCACTTACAGAGCAAGAGTAGTTTGAAGGCTACCTGGCTAACTTTAGGCTCCGTCTGTAGTTTATAAATCAAACAATAATAATGAATAAACAAACTTTTCTTCCCCAATAGAGTCGCTAGTATGTTAGGGCCTAAATCTACCTCAGGCTAAGAAAGGCACGATCTAGGGTAACATCAAACCACGCTTAACCTGGTAGCTAGCCCTACCAAGTCGAGACTAAATGCTTTGACTTTTGACTCTTTTGCAAGGGCTAAAATGCATGAGCTTGGCAAAGTGACCAAGGGTGCATCTCGAAATTGTTACATGTAGGAAAAATGAAATTACATAAAATTTTATACATAAAACATAAAAATCTCTGTTTTTATCACAGAGCATGTAATTATTGAAATTTTTGTTGCTGAGACTTTATTTGACCTCCTCATACACCCGCTGACCATAATTGAGCTTTTACAAGACCTTGAGGACAAACACTAGACCTAATGAGACCTAAACCCTAAAAATGACTTTTTGCAGATGTAAAAACAAAAATGACTGTAAATGACTTGAAAACAAGCCAGTAGGTAAAGATCATGAGGGAAAAATTTATAAAATGCCACTTCCATCAGATGATCCATGATCCTAATGGAATGTAGCTAATCAGATGAGACACCTAAAATGCAATGCAACAAGAGAATTTTGATCACTGATGGAGTAATGAAGATACCGACACTAACATTGGCTCCAATGGGGATGGTAGCTCCTTGGAGGTGTCAAGAACACCATAGACCATGTGTATCATCCAATGGGCAATACGGTCAAACAACTGCGAACCCAGAACAACTCATACCAATCCAAAAACATATACATACTGCAACCTATACATAAAGAAGTACCGAAAACTGAAATGTTACTTCAGGCAACTTATTTATGTACAAATCTAACCTACTTTGCTGTAAAATTGATAGATCAAGTAATGTTGTAATGCGAGATCAACCAATCAAGTAACTGTGACAAGGATGCTGCTTGGAAGTGCTCGAACCAAGACAAAACTGGAAAAGATGGTAGCCATACATGCACATAATGAATTTGGTTATGTAAAAGGCAATCTGATCTATCATTCAAACTGAAAAAAAAAAAAATTCCCATGTACACTGCAATAGGATCGAAGAAACCAGACTCTATTTGCTGCCCTAACTTCTCAACACAAACCTCCAATTGCAAACTATCAATGCAAACATCCACGGGCAACTCTATTGTTTCTTGTTTTGAAGGAGGGAGAGTTTCCAAGAACTTTTTGGGATCTCAGAATTCATATGATTGGATCTGATCATTTAAATATTGAATCTCCTTCTCAATTTTTTCAACAACTAACTCAAAGGAACCAGTTTTAGCTTTAGGAGGAAACTTCGATGATCTCAAAAATTGAAGCACGATAATGAAAAATACTTCATCAATTTCAATATCCACTAACTGATCTCTAACTTCTTTTAAAACGTCACAAAACACAGGGTTTTCCACATACCCTACCATTTTATTTTAATGCATGAATGGATCAGTGAGCACTGGAATCTCTGGATTGAGTTCGAGTCGCCAGGTGAATGTTTTAGCCTTCATATGTGTCTAACCATTGTCCACCATCACCAATCAGATCTTCAACTTGAATGATCTTTCCCAGAGAAAATCTGTCACCTCTTCCCCAGTTTAATGTACTGGGGAAATTTGCAAGTTAGATGTTCAGTTCATAAACTAGATCGGATATTCACTGAAGCAACATCCATCTACTTATGCATTTGCAGAGCAAAAGCAGTTCGAAGGCTACCTGACTAACTTTAGGCTCCATCTGTAGTTTATAAATCAAACAAAAATAATGAACAAACAAACTTTTCTTCCCTAGTAGTGTTGCCACTATGTTAGGGC
>APFE031225642.1:6586-36727 GCA_000404065.3 Pinus taeda | reverse complement strand
TGTGGGGTTGGTATGAATTGAGGGATCGAAGGAAGTGTCTCTATCTGTCCAGGTCCGGGTCAGTGGAGATACCTAATGCTTGGTAGGGTTGTAAGGGTCACTACAAAGGAATAGGAATAACAAATCAAAACCTTGAAGAGATAAGGTTCTATGAAGAAGAAAGATTAGACCGTGAGAAGAAGAAGAAAGAGTGGAGCCTGTGTAGACCTAAGAAATAGTCTAAAAGGCCATTTGCATGCATTTTATGGCTACTTTACATGCACATGCCTTGTCCCCTACATAGACTGAATATAACCCATATCACTCTATTTGCTCCATTACCCTGAATCTCACACAAGATCACTACTATACGAGAGATGCATCAAGCATTGATTACGCCAATTACAAACTTGGATGATCTAAAGAAACATCAAAAGAGCATACAAAATTATAAGTAACTATCCCACCCAGAGAATAGGGCTATTGGATGAAAGAATAGAGCTTATTAGCAGGCTGTGAAATAGATAGAGTTTGATAAGGCCCTTCGTAACCCTAAAAACCAATTGATGCTGTAGGAAAGGGGAATGACATTGGGAGAGCTTTTGGGGTAATGGAATGACTGTTAGGGGTCTTCTCTCATTGGAGTTCAAGATTGTGTTTTCCAAGCCAAAGTCAAGTCAAAGTTGATAGAGGTAGCATCCAAGCCATTGGTTAACCTAGTAGCTAGACCTACCAAGTCGGGAGAGGGCTCTCTCCTTGTCAATCTCAGTAAAATATATCGAATGAAGCTTGAGATGACTGATGTAAAGACTAATTTTAGGGTAGGTATATGCTCAGAGAAGTTTTATTGAATTTTATGATGGTTTGCTGGCTCAAATGTGAAAGGTAGATTTGGGTCTGGGGAATGGACTCAATTTTGTAGAGATTTCTGTGGGGAGAGGTAGGAAAATGCTTTAGTACTTCAAATTGAATGAGATGAAGAGTCTTCAGACTGGCAAGGAGTTGGAAAGGGCATGAGAGTCTCAAGAATCCTCTTCAAACAGTAGAAAACATAAAAACAACTAAACAAACCCTAGGTAGAACACCGCAACATCAATGATTTCTACCTTTATCCTTGATTCACTTAGTTCAGCTGAAAAGAGAAAGATAATGGCATACATAAACACATGTAAACTTGAATTCCAGAAGAAGAAACAATACCAAATCAACTTTCCACAATAATCCCACAAAATGCTGCAAACCCTGGTCTATTCCTTTGCCAAACTATAGAGATGAATGTACAATGATGCTCAAAGCTTTCACAAAAGTCCAACCTTCTGCCAAAGTCCAACCCCTACACTATGAAATTTAGAAAATATATACATTTACTCATCCTTTTACTAAGAGAATTGAGCTCAACCATTTTCTTCAAAATAGAATCAGTTACATTAAACTTGGGCTGAATTTCTGAAAATAGGTGTTGAATATGAACTCATATCTCCTAAACCATAGCACCTATTACAAAACTAAAAGAGGTTTTTGTAGATAAGGTCATGTTGGAGAAAAAAATCTCTCAAATTTTGGAAATTCGTTTCCATTTGCTCGTAATCCGTGCCACAAAATCATCTCTAAAATAGAAAATCATTAAAACTTTAAATCTGTGAAAATGAGTTGTAACGATCTAGTCACATATCCCAATTCATGACACCTATGAATAAACTGAAAGATGTTTTTATTATATGGCTCGCTTTTAACAAAATCCTCCTTGGGTTTTTCAAAATTACTTTCCATCGGTTGTAAAATGGCACCGCACTAAAATGACTAAAATAGTAAAAAATATGAAAATCTTGCTTTGTTTTAATGTAGGCTCCAAATATCATTGCATATCTCCCACATAGTAGCACCTGTGCATAAAATGAAGGGGGTTTTGTTATTTGGTATGTGATGGACAAAAACCTCTTTCACTTTTGAGAAATTCCTTACCATTATTTCAGAAACTGATCTTGTACTAAACTTGTCATTGTGTGTAGCAACTGACCTCAAAACATGCATAACAAAGAATCACTCATTCATTTCAATCATATCTATTGTTCCAGAAGCCAGTTATGGGAGTGTGATATACTATTGGAAATATTTTTTCTGAGCTTCTTCTGATAGACACATTTGTGACATGTTTTGTGTTGAATATCATGTGCAAAACATCTAACCAAACCAGACATAGTAAAAGCTCATTTTGATCCCTGGTGATAGGCTGTGAAGACTGGAACTAACAGATATAGTAGTAACGAGAAATATATATTCAATTTGATGATAAAACAGAGAAAAAAATTTGTCACAAATCATACCAGAAGAATCCTAAGATAATAGTTGCAATTGGCTGTTGTATTACTGCAAAAAAGTTTACACTAGCTCTGAGTTATGATTATCAAACATCCAACCCTCTCTAAGACTTACATCAGGCTAAATATAGATCAAAAAATACTTTCTCCCTCTTAGGGGTCAAATCCACAAGATATGAATGGTTTACATCATTTTCTCTAACCAAACCTAAAACTAGGGAGGTGTTGATGCCTCTAAAATCATAGCACCAACATTGGGGGATAACCACCCAGTCTGGACCTTAAAGTAGCTCCTTTTCCATTTGGTATGGTGGCTCTGACTGGATAGTATGGGATCAATTTCCCAATAAAGTGTGATTTGATGAATGGGTGTCTAAAATATATAACAATATGATAGATGGTTTGATTTGTAAACCTATAAAAATATACAAATAGAATCTATATAACTTGGGCGATTTAATATCAATGCGATTTATAATGATTTCTAGTAGACCAATGCTAATGAAAATTAATCACTTACCTACAAAAATTTAAGCTTGAATGATGATCACTTTGAATAAGAAGATAAACAAACTAATATGAAAACATATCACATATCAGAATAATATCAACTGTTGACATATGTATTCATAATATCAATGCTAACTTATTCAAAAGTGATATAATGTAGAATTGTGTGAGACATGTACATATAACAACAATATCAAATCAAAATATAGTTAATTGAATAAAATGAGACAAAAAGACACTGATAAAAGTACCATATGTATTTGAGTCTTCTTATGAAAATAACAATCTGGTTCGCTCTTCTTATTCTAAAAACTTCAATAAGATACAAAAATGCAAGTCCTCCTGAAGTCCCTTTACAACAAGTTTGAACCTTGATCCACTGTTTCCACAAAAGTAAATTAAGAAGTGCAAAAGTGCTATCTTCTTAATCTAATTTCATACAATTTGAGGACCCTTTCTTAGTTGACATGAAAGTGTCTTTATAGGCAAAATAAAAACTAATGGTTTGTACAAAGTGCTTAGGTAGGTTGGAACAACCTTCCCTAAAATATGGGATTACATGTTCAAAATAGGATTGTTGATAACATTTTGAAAGATGCATTGCGTCTACAATTTATCCTACGACTTTAGCTGATAAATATCCAGAATAGTCTAGACTTCTGGCAGATGACTCATCCCATAGTGCAACTGACCTGTGTATATTGCATCCGACAATTCTGGCATCATCCGTTCAGCCACATCAGCGAGACATTTTATCATCATTTGCTGGCTATGTGGTTTAACTAGGTAGAGCTAGTATGTTTCCCAATTGAGGCTTCTTACTTTTTCTTTTGGAAGGCTTTCCAGGGAACATTCAAAAATTAAATTGGCGGTGTGTAGGTTATCATTTATCAACTCAATGATGTTATTCATTACTGCCCTAACCCTTGAGGTTGCTCTTTCTGCTTTCTTCAGTTGTATATCCCATTCTAGAAATAATATTTCCTTATGTGATTCTTCAATTATTTGCAAATTAGTATCCCTTCCTTCTTTTGTGTTTTGCTAGGAGATGTAACCTGTTATTTTATCATCTGCATCTTGAAATTCCATTCTCGAATTGACTGCTTGATCTATCAATGTCTTGGTTTTGATACTTAATGGGTAAATGAGAGATATCTTCTGGAAGAGTTGGACTAGATGTTGCTATAACAGAGTATTTATCTCTAAGGCTTCTTTTACAAACTCTTCAACTTTGGGATTGTCTTTCAACTATTCGATTGAGAATTGGAGCTGCTTTATATGCTCTTCCTTAGCTTTTATCTCCTCCTGATGTTCTAATTTTAGTTGTTCAAACTCTTGATGGAGTTGTTGTTGTGTTTCTTTGACGTGATGATCAATAACCTGTTTTTCCATCATTAATTGTTCCTCCAGGTGCTTAATCTTTTCATACTTTTCCTTAAGTAGTTGATATTTGGTAAAGTCTTTAGAGGGATTGACCCTTGAGTCTTTCCATATTATATTCATAGATTCATCTTTAAGAATTGTTGCTAATTACTGCTCCATCTTTATTTTCTTGTGTTGCCTCTTGATTGCAACTCTGTGTTTAGGGCTGTAGAACATGTCCAAAGGTGGAATTTCCTCAATGCTTAGTGTAATCTATGATGAAGGATGTTTAGGGATTACCTCGATTTATTTTGGAGTTTCCTCCTTACTAGACAATTTTTAATCACTGGGTTTTGAATGATGGTTTGTTGTATTAAGGGGGGTCTTGGTGTAATAATATTTTCTATATCATCTTGACCTTTCATTTGTTGGTCAAATTTCTCCCACTCTTTGATTAATATTGGATCAATGTTAACATCTACACTTAATTGTTTACTCAATTTGTTGCTTGTCTCAGCTCCACCTGAAGATTTCTCTGGATTTTGTTCTGTGATTTGCTCTATTTGCTGAATGACTGGTACAATGTTCAGAAAGTCTAGTGGTACTGTCTGAAGCCTTTTCTTTCTATATTGGATGAATTGGCCCATTTTCTCTTAATTTAGCTTGATGTTTTCTAGTTGACCTACTTGTGAGAATGTTTCTGTTGATCTGAATATGTCATCCAATTGATCCTTCTCATGGATGAATTGTCTAACCTTCACCGGAGCAGTGAAATTGTAGGCAACTTTGTTTGGGTCATACTGTCTTTTGGGAATTGACGCTAGATTCAAACCCTTTATTTTTTCAGCCTCAATTCAGGCATGTTTGTAATCATGCAATGAATAAATGCCACATCGAATAGGAAGCGTAGGCTATAATAGTTTCTTGGCTTCTTTAAGATTTCTGGTGAGTCCTTTTTCAACTGTTAAATAGGCTATCTCCCTAGCCAATAGTTTGTCTGGGACATAAAGAGGAAGGACATGCGCATTGGCGATGCTTCCAAAAACCCTAATTCGTGTGAACATTTCCTCCCTAAACCAACTACCAATTGAGGTTAAATCAATAGTAGCCTCCTCGGACAACCAAGGAGCTAATTTATTAAAAATGGCTTGATGAATGGGTAGGATGAAACCATGACAAATTCTGTAAAAATGTTTCTTAAAATGGATTTTCCATAGGAATTTATGGTAAATATGGATAGGAGTTGGGTCCTAGATAGTCCATTTCCATCCCGTAATGGGAAACTCAGAATTGAAACAGATGGTATCAACTATGTAGGTACTCATAAAAAAAAGGGGGAACGACTTGAGTGGAAACATATCTGTTTCTCCTATAGTGAAGGATTTTGATGGCCATTTTATCTGTAGAATATTAGCTCAATCCATCACATAAGATCTTGATGTTGCTTCTATTAATGGAACCATTTCAATAGAAAACTTACTAGTATTGGAATATCCAAACAGTATACACATCATTGTGGCAGTATAACAATATGGGGACGTTAGGGAGTCCACAGAATACATACCCAATGTTTCATGTTTGTGCTTGTTCAGGAAGTGTCTCCATTGTCTGATGGCATCTGATTCTACTTGATTTTCTTTCGAGAATTGTTGGAGGAATGATTTGTCGTAGAACTTCTCGGGTTCTGGAAAATGATACATTCTCTTCAAGTCTTTAGGCTTGAAAGATCCAAAGACTCTTCCATCAGTTGTGAGGAGCATCCTATCTGTTATATTGATGCTTTTAGTCACCCACCAATTTTACCATATCAGTATACAGAAAAATATTTGGTCAGGCTGCTATTCAGTGAAGAAAAGAGTTGGATAAATCATTAAGTGTATCTCCTGATGGAACAAATTCATCAGTTGTTATCTCCATGACTGTTACCTTCAGCTTTTCTTTTTCTAACATATCATATATGTCTTCCCATGTAGCTGTTCCATAGTCCTTACATGTAGTGTCCAAGATTAACACAAGATTTTCCGGTCCTTGCGCCTTTGCAAGGTGTGGGATGATTGTTGTCTTTTTAGCCTTCTTCGACATTTCGTCTTGTTGCAAACTTCCAAATTCAAACTGCAAAATGACACAGAGGGTAGTGATAGGATAAAAACTTTCAAAGTAGCTTAAGCTTGTAGAGACAATGTTAACATTAATATAGACGAATATGAGAGTGGTAACATTTAAGCTGATAGATTTTGAAATCTGAATTAAAAATAAATATGGGAAACTAAATCTTCTTAGGATCACAGTCATAATTGTTGTTAATGTTTGGTCATAACTAACGACATGATACTTTAATGTTCATTGAGTAGATCACATGGCAAGTTTTCAAAGGTTTTTCTTAGAATGTGTGTCATGATGTTTCTATTTTGTGATTAACGATTTTGATATATTGATATTTATGAAATATTTCAATTATTATAGAGCAATCACATATCGCAAATCAGGAGTTGTAAATGTTGTATTCATAAGAGTCCTTTAAATCTCTGCGATTGCAATAAATGATGAGTTGGCAGGTCGAGTTAGCGAATTTCTAACTTAGAAATGTTTTCCAATTGTTATTTTCATTTTTGAATCACTTTATTACCTATTTAACATTGCATTGCAAGTTCTGGGGTGAGTGTTACATGTTTCCGCTAAAATTGCGATATGTGATAAGTGTATGTCGCATCACAAGTTTTTACTGGGTTATTTTCCTTTGATTTTGAAGGTACGCAGAATACGACTAATATATCGCATCACAAAATTTCAATGGATCGTTGTAAAAACATGCATTTTGAATCAACGATATGCGATATGTGACAGATTTATCCCATCGCATGTTTGTAAATGAATTGTTTTCAATTTATATTCAAAACCTTTGCCATAAGGAGTTTGCACTAACTTAGATCACATCACAATTTTTTGGATGAATGAACCTTGGCCTTAAGCAAATGCAATTTGCGATGTGTGATTCTTAGAAAACTTGTAAAGCACTTTTTAAAAAAAAGCAAGAAATCAAGAAATCTATTCCTATCTAAAAGTTTTATTTCTTTTTTGAAAAACAAAAGGGACACTATTTCCTATTTTTCATCTTAGATTTTTTTTTTTTTTTTAATTGAAATGGGGGGGGGTTTTGGTATAGCACAACAAGAGGTTAAGAAACAAACTTTCCATTTGGCATTGACTGACTTTACTAGTATTAATGACCATCATAATTACATCAAATTTACATTTACAAGCCCTATTACACTTGATTACAACATCTAGAAGCCGAAATTGACTAATTACATCATGGAAAGTCAAGTTTGACTAATAAAAACAAAAAAATGACATTTCTAACAAAAGTGCAACGAATTTTCTCAGAAGTGTAGCATGTCTGAAAGAAGGGTAGCATGGACATTGTAGGAAACATTCAGGGGCTTTTCGTGGTCCATTTTTTGATCTAGAAACTAGTGATCGTAGTTTAGTGTGTCTACTTGCCTCCCAAAGTGTTAAATATGAAAAAATCCAATTTATAGGCCTCCAAAAATAACTTTTACCAAGACTTCTCTAGAAGTGCAGCGTGGGGTCTGAAACAGTGGCATGAACTTATTTTTGAGCATGTTTTTTTAGTTTTCCTTCCAACCTTTATGGTGACATGGAAACCCAGGTAGATATATGACTTGTACTTACCAAAATATATCAAACCATGCAATAAATTCATCATTTGGAGGTTCTAGGAAGAAGCGCAATATGAACTCACTATGCTTCTGTACATCACAAAATGGCCAAAATACCCAAAATTTCAAATTTTCACAAAATTTCAAATTTTCACAAAAATTTCAAATTTTCACAATAATTCTTCAAAATTTCTTGAAATTTACTTTTTTGACTCCTTCGGTGATGGGTTAGACAATAGGGGATGCATCAACAAGTATATCCAAGTTGTCTCTTTTCCTTAGCCTCATTTTCATGTTTTTTACCCTAATTTGAGAAGTCATGTTTCTTGTGCAGTAGTGCCTTTCCATCTGCCTCTGAAGCTTAGTGTCCCTATTAGCCTTCTTTAGAAGCATCTCCAAGTTTTCATTAACCCTACTAAGACGCAACTCCTTGTCTTTCTCAATCTCAGTTGAAAAGGTGTCTTCAAAGTCTTGCCTTGACCTAGTGGAGGAGATGGCTCACTCCCTAGTGCTTCCTTTCTTTTCAGTCCTATGGTATTTGGCATCCTTGGATTTATATAAGGCTCCTTATCTTCAAGTTTCACAACATTTATCGCACTCTTATCTTTATCAACATTTGTGACCAAATCAACACTAGGTTTAGAAATCAAAAATTGATTTACCTTAAGCTACATGTTCTCTTGCTCTAGGAATGCAATCATGAATTTTTCTTTTGCCAAGTCATCCTTAAACTCTTTCATTTCTACCTCTTTCTCCTTTATGATTTTCTCAGGTGACTTGTCTTCCTCTTGTATTTCTAGGTCTGCCATGTCATCATCAAAATGTACATGTTCTTTTGCACGCAAAGGTGCCTCATGTCAATGTTTTGATGTTTCTTGTCCAACTATAGTAGGCTGATCTCTTTTCTCACTATCTAGAGAAAAAACAAGCCTCTTTCCTCTGCTTTGTGTTTTGGTCACCTCAACCCTAGGTGTCTTTGTCACTAATTTTCTTGTAGAACCAACTTCTTGAGGGTTTGGTGATGGTGTACCTTGGTTGCTAGGTTGACTAGTAGTAGGTAAAAGTGAAGATGATTGGATTAATGCCTACCAAGGAATGTTGATCTCTGAAAGCTGATGGAGGAAATTAACTATGACCAATCCATGGTGAAAAAAGTTATATTGATGATCCTTCCCTTTAAACCATACCTTCTCTTTCATCTTGACCAAACTTCTATACAAATAATGAGGTAAGTTTAGAGGTCTGATTATTATGAAGTGCATTAAGAGCCTTGTGTGGTACTGATAAAGTATTAAAAACCTTCCTTCAAAGGTCAAGTACCTCGTTATCATCTTCATTAATGGAGCATACCTGTCAAGAAATTTTCTAAACGGAAAAATGTTTTTTGGAGCATCCTTATAATGTGGCTTTAGGAAAGCTTTGTAGTTCTCAATGTTTAAATTGAGCCCTTTAAACTAGATTTCTCCATGATTTGAAATACTGTAACTATGGAAATGGAATCTGCTGAAATGATGAAGTCTACCACAACAATGTTGGCCTTATCCTTCTTAAAAGTGGTGGAGAAAAGGATTGTCAATTTGGGATGGCAACTTGCCTCATGAATCCTTTCATAAAAAGCTAGACAACCCACATCCTCAAAGGCTTTGCTGATGAAATGTGAGGCCATGACTTATTTGACATATGATGGCTCATACATGGTAAATTTTCCAGCCTGATTATAATTTTTCTTCCTACTGTTATTGTTTCCAATTTCCATGGTTAAAATTCTAGCTAAGTCGGAAGGAAATGGATAGGGTATGACTTCAAAACAGGGGACAAGGGAATGCGGTGTTGAAGGAATGGAATTGAGAGGTTAGTGAGTGTGTAAATTTATGGGAAACTCTTAGGGTATAGGGATAGATGTTAGGGAGTGAAAGGAAGTGATAATTCTTAAAAAAGGTGGGGGGGAGGTGTGAAAATGACAAAAACACAACCCTAGCCCAGGAAACTGTCAATGGGCAGCCTAGGCTAGGGTTTGCAGGGAAATGTAGGAGATAAAGGGGAATATGCGAGGGATGTATGAAAGGTGTAGATGAGTGTAGGGGAGTAGGAGACTTATGGTTTTACCACTTATTTAACACAAGTTCACATGGAAATGAAAAACGCAGTGAAACCCTAGAAGAGGGAAAAGAAGAGTGCCAACTGATACTTACTTGTCCAAAAGGTATTGAAAGCCTTGAGTTGCTGAGATGAAACCTTGTGGATGGTTTCCTCGCCTCCAATTCGAAAATGCAGTAATGGATACTAGAAGCGTAGCATAGGAGGGTAATTTAGGATTTCAAGGAAGAATTTGGTTGCTTTGAAGGCTAGAATGAAATTTGATGGTGGAGAGAGCTGTTATGGAATTGAAATGAAAAATATGAATGCTTTGAATGGTCTTTGTAAGCTGGAGATCAATTTTTTATTAAGTCATGGAGGTGACATAATTGATATACTTGAGAAATTATGGGATGTGACTGTAGTGTGATATTATTTCAAATGGAATGTTACCTTTACCTTTATTACTTTTGTTGTATGTTGCTAACTTCCTTTAATGATGACTCAAATGATGAACATGAATCCTTTTGCTTTAAATGAATGGAATTATGATGACAAATGAAGTGGAAACCTATACCATGACCTAAATGATGACATATTAACCATTTCATCACCTAAGACACCTGGATGAAGACATGACCATGTTGAGTGATGAGGACTATGAGTTGGTGGAGGGAGTAGCGGTGACCTAGACAGACCAACCAATGATATACTTTTATTTAAAAATTTATTTGAAACATAATAATTTGAACTGGGACTCTACCAGTTGACATGGAAAGAGTAAATTTGATCATTGGTGACTCATAGACACTAACATCGGCTCAAAATGGGGATGTCAACTCCTTTAGGAGGTGTCAAGAACATCATAGACCAGGTAGCCTCATCCATTGAGCGATGGAGTCAAAATAAAACACTTGACACTCAAAAGACTGACTAACTAAACTTAAGAAAAACTAAAACTAACTTGACTTGACTGAAAAACTTGACTACTAGCTGAACTTACTTACACATGGTAGTAGACCATCGAGATCTTATGGCCTTCACCTCCAGCTTCAAATCTTGATGATAACCACAACCTACTGAAGATATATATATATATATATATATATATAATATATATATATATATATATATATATATATATATATATATATATATATATATATATAATAAATATATATATAATTGTGCAATACGATCCCTCTAGTGTAACCAATCTAGCCAGTGGATACTTACTTGAATTATGCTCGTAATTTCCTTGAGAAGGAAGAAAAACAAAAGATACGCAACTCAAAGTGACCACTGAACATATGTACATGATCCATAAATACAATATAACTCATCTCCCTTGATGACTGCAACAAATTAGCAAAAGAATCTTCAAACAAATGTGTACTAAGGTTTAACTCATCCAACAGATTTTAATTTTGCTCTAGGTGGTCTTTATACCATGAATATAAACTTTCATTTTCATCCTTACTCTCGTGCAATTCTAACCTGTAATTGTCTTGATATGACTGCACATTTTTAGATGAGCTTTATAATGAGATTCCTACTAAACAAAACAATGAAGCCGGTTGTCTAATCAAGTTTTTATCATCACTGTTTTTAAGCTCATAGTTAGCCAATGGAGAAGGACTTTGACTAAATATATCATCCAAAACATTAGTTACTGGATCATGGAGAACCTGAGAATACTTCTGCAGTTTGTTATACATTGGTTCCAATGAGTCTGCATGATTTTTTATAGGCTTGTCATTCTTTGCTTTAGAGATATTATCGGATTTTTTCTTCAAAAACTGAAATGAATCAAAACTAAATGGTATAGAATTACCATGCATCAATTGATAATATGTTTCAGGTTCTAATTTTTCATCTATGGTTTGAAATTCAATTGAACTCAGTGGCTACAATTCTAGAGTGAAAGAAGCTTCCATATCACAAGTGACATCCTCAACCAATTCATGAGAAGATTTCCCATTTATACTGTTGACAACTTGCTTATCTGTTTTCTTATAACTTTCTCTTATTTTTGCAATTGAGGACAAAACACAAGGGAAAGGAGTCCCAATTAAGAAGTTCATTGTATTCTCTATGCTCAATATCAAAACTAAAAGTCTACTGATTTTTAATTTTGGGAAAGTTTTCTCTTAGAAATTGAAATGAAGTGAAACATAAGGGCAAATACCTTTCACCTGCTTTATAATTTTCTGCACTTTCTTCATTGCTATCATGATTGATATGCATAGGCTGAGTTTTATATTTTAGTTGTTGTAATTGAGCTTCCTCTTCCCAAAAACATGTTGTTGATTGCCTTGAATAATTGGCCTTTATTTCGACAACATAATTATCAACATATTGATCATACTTGGGTAACTCATCAATATAACTAATGACATCAATAATACACATTAGATCAATAGATTCCTTCTCCACAGTTTTATCTACAAACCCATTTTCATGACTTTCCATAAATGAACAAAAAAAATATCATTTTCTCATCTATAGTAATAAAGATTAGCAACAAAGTGGTTAGGGTCAGCAACCTCTTCTTCTTCTGCAATAAGTGGTACATGGTTCTTTTGAACAACAAGTTCATCTCTCATGATTATCTTTTGCATCATTTCTTCCATTGTGCTTACCAAAATGTCAAGTTTCATTTCTGAAGATGTGAGGTACTCCTTCTCTTTTGCCTTCATTTTTGACCTTTTCACTAGCATATTAGCTTCCATAGCTATTGCATTGTCCTGCATTTGTTCGAGTGTTGTAATATTACTTTCTCTCAATTGAAACTCCATTTATGGATCGAAGGCATCTGGGTAGTGTAAGAGAGCTAAACCAACAGGCAATTTTATGTCAGCAGGGATTAATAGTATACTTGATTGAACCTGGTTGAAAAGTGTTGCATTTTTTCTCCTAGATGTCTTTTCAAATGATTATATTCTTCTAAAATAAGAAAATCATTTTTATTGATTACCCATTTATCAAGGAAGACTTTCACAAATTGATGGAAATCAAAATGCTTGCAGCTGGCAAGTTTTTGAACCATTTCTTGGCTTTGCCTTGCAAATATAGAGCAAAAATCTTGATACTGACATCATCTTCCTCAACCTTAGAAACATCGAGAAAATTTTCAAAAATCTCAGTGTGTTTTTTAGTGGTGATGTTACCATATTCTCCATCAAACCTGGGAATATATTTATAATAATGTTTCGGGAGATCATGGAGAATAGGAGGTAAAATGAGAGGCTTGTATCTATCTAGAATTTTACAAGGTATAGGAGTATGTATAGAAGCTGTAAGATGAGTCTTGATCTCTTAAGGCTCATCAAGTTGAATATGATCAACATAATATTTGGAGGAAGGGTCTTGTTCAAGATCAAAAGTGTAAGAATAATTTGTATTCACAATCTTCAAAGGAAAGGAATCAAACGCTGGTTTGGGATCTTTTCTTAAATACAGTATAGTTTGGAAAACCTTCTTGACATTCTCAGGAAAAGAGGAAATAATTTAGGATAAAGAAAATGAAGCCTTGGATTAAAGTCCAAGTTGAATACCTGATCTTTCCATATTGTCTTTTCATGTTTCTGTTGGTATGGTTCATCCTCCAATGGAGTCTTCAAATCGGGTTGAAAATTGATTGGAGTCGCCAGGTGAATGGTTCAACCTTCATACTGACTGTTATCCACCATCAGCAAATCAGATCTAAAATTTGATGATCTTCTTTGGGAATATGAAATTGTTCGCTTTTCCCAGTATGGTCACAAAAAATTTTAGCACTGCTCAGTGTCCCAAGGATGAGAAAGGAGACCAATAGAGGTAACCTCAACCCAACTTTGGATCTGGTAGCTAGCCCTACAAAATTAGAGAGGACTCTCTCTATTATCTCACAGACAATGAGTGACTGGAGAGGAAGATGCATCTTAGGCTAGATATTCGAAGCTCACTAAGGTTTGATTTTAGGGTTTGTTGGATGAAGCTCATAGAACTAGGAACGAGGCTACAATTTCAAATGATTAATTGCAAAGATATAGTGGGGCAAGGCAGGTATGATTAATGACATAAGTAGGTTATCATTGTGGTATAGGGATGAAATGATAGAGGATTAGAACGAACATGTAACCATGAATTCACTCATCAGAAGAAATATAACACTAGCATGAAAATCTCATAAAAATAGAGCATATAACTTATGAATTCTGCTTAAGCACCTATGAGATGATCACAAAAAAGCATAGATATGGTACTAAGGAGAATTATATATTCAATTCGATGATAAAATAGAGAAAAAACACTGTCACAAAGCATATCAGAAGAATCCCAAGATAATAGATGCAATTGTCTGTTGTATTACTACAAAAAACTGTACACTAACTCCAAGCTATGGTTATCAACATCCAACCCTCTCTATGACCTAGATCATGCTACATATATATCAAAAACTGCTTTCCCCCTCTCAGGGGTCTAATCCATCAAGATAGTAACAATTTACATCATTTTCTCTAACCAAACCTAAAACTAGGGAGGTTAAGAAACAAACTCTCCATTTAGCATTGACTGACCTTACTAGTATTAATGACCATCATAATTACATAAAATTTACATTTACAAGCCCTATTACACTTAGTTAGATCATGTAGAAATCAAAATTTAATAATCACATCATGGAAATTCAAGCTTGACTAATAAAAACCAAAAAATGACATTGATGACATAAGTGCAACAAATTTCCTCAAAAGTGTAGCATGTGTGACAGAAGCACAACGTGGACGTTGTAGGCAAATTTGACGGGGTCTCCTTGGTCCATTTCCTGATCTCAAAACTGGTGATGGTAGCTTAGTGTGTCTACTTACTTCCCAAAGTGTTAAATTTGCAAAAATCCCTTTTCTAGTCCTGCAAAATAATTTTTCACAAGACTGCTCAAGAAGCGCAGCATGGGGTCTGAAACTGTGGAAGAAACCTGTTTTTAATAATGTTCTTGACTTTTCCTTCCAACTTGTGCACTAACATGGAAACCCAGGTACATATATGACTTCTACTCACCAAAATCTATCCAACCATGTAAGAAATTGATCATTTGGAGGTCCTGGGAAAAAGTGCAGCGTGAGCTCATTGCGCTTCTCTGCATCACAAAATTGCCAAAATACCCAAAATTTCAAAATTTGATAAAAAATCTTCAAAATTGGTTGAAATTTTCTAGATCGAAGACTTTGTGATCATGATGTATGCCTTTTGGATTAATCACATAATCACGAATTGGTCAAAGTTTTGAACCAGCTAGTGTGATCCATCATCAAGACAAGGTGAAGAACGAGTCGATCTTAAGGTATAAATAGTAAGGATACATCATAGCCCAGAATTTGTTGTCAAAAACTAGCTATTGGTAAAGTAGTTAAATTAGGTAAGAAAAATAGAATAATAATGAAATAAACTAGTTGTTCGAAATAAAATAAATATCTATTATTAAAATATTATAAATTAGTTTAAAAACTAGTCGTTAGGAATATTATATTGATTAAAACATTAATTAAGTTGTTAAAATAATATAATTTTTTTATAATTATTTTTTTTAATATTTTATTTATCACTAAATATTTGTTTCTTTGACTCCTTGGGTGATGGGTTAGACAATCAAGGATGCATCAACAAGTATATCCAAGTTGTTTCTTTTCCTTAGCCTCGTTTTCCTATTTTTTACCCTAATCCGAGAAACCCTATTTCTTGTGCAGTAGTGCCTTTCCATGTGCCTCTAAAGCCTGGTGTTTCTCTTAGCCTTCTTCAAAACAATCTCCAAGTGTTCATTAACCCTACCAAGCCACAATATTTGTCTTTCTCAATCTCAACTGCAACGGTGTCTTCAAAGTCTTGCTGACCTAGTCGAGGAGATGGCTCACTCCCTAGTGCTTCCTTTCTTTTAAGTCTTCTTTTCTTTGGCTTCCTTGGCTTGATATGAGGCTCCTTATCTTAAAGGTTCTCACCATCTATCACACTCTTACCTTTATCATCATCTACCACCAAATCAACCCTAGGTTTAGAAAGAAAAAATTGATTTACCTTAAGTTGCATATTCTCCTGTTGTAAGAATGAAATCATGAACTTTTCTTTTGCCAAGTCATTCTTAAGCTCTTTGATTCCTACCTTTTTCTCCTTGACAATTTTCTCAGGTGACTTGTCTTCGTCATGTATTTCTAGGTCTGCCATGTCATCATCAAAACGTATTGGTTCTTTCTCATGCAAAGGTGCCTCGTGCCGATGTTCTGATGTTGCTTGTCCAACTGTAGTAGGATGATCTATTTTCTCACTGCCTAGAGAAAACGCAAGCCTCTTTCCTCTACTATATGTTTTAGTCACCTTAGCCCTAGGTGTCTTTGTCACTTCTTTTCTTGTAGAGCCAACTTATTGTGGCTTTGGTCATGGTGTACCGTGGTTGCTAGGTTGACTAGTAGCATGCAAAATTGAAGTTGATTGGATGAATGCCTGTAAAGCCATGTTGATCTCTAAAAGATGATGGAGGACAATGGCTTTAACCAAGCCATGGAGAAACAAGTTAGATTGATGATCCTTCCCTTTACTTTGTACCTTCTCTGTCACCTTGACAAGGCTTCTATACAAATAACGAGGCAAGTTTAGAGGTTTGACTACTATGAAGTGCATTAGGAGCCTTGTCACAGGTAAAGTACATCATTATCATCTTCATTAATGGAGCATACCTATCAAGCAATTGTGTAAAGGGAAAAATGTGTTTTGGAGCATCCGTATAATGTGGCTTTAGGAAATATTTGTAGTTCTCAATGTCTAAATCGATCCCTTTAAACAAAATTTATCTATGATTTGAAATACCTATAGCCATGGCAATGGCATCTGCTGAAATGATGAAGTTTACCCCAGCAATGTTGGCCTTATCCTTCTTAAAAGTTGTGGAAAAAAGTCTTGTCAATTTGGCATGGCAACCTGCCTCCTGAATCTTTTCACAAAAACCTAGACAATCCACATCCTCAAAGGCTTTCCTGATGAAAGGTGAGGCCATGATTTCTTTGACTTGTGATGGTTCATACTTGGAGAGTTGCCCACCCTTATTATACTTTTTCTTCACAGTGTCACTGTTTCAAGTTTGCGTGGTTAAAACCCTAGCTAAGTGGGAAGGAAAGGGATAGGGTATGACTACAAAACATGGGACAAGGGACTATGGTGTTGAAGGAATGAAATGGAGTGGTTAGGAAGTGTGTAAATTTATGGGAACAATTTAAGGGATAGGGATAGATGTTAGGGAGTGTAGGGAAGTGAGAATTCTTAAAACTAGTTGAGGGTTGGTGTGAAAATGACAAAAACAGAGTCTTAGCCTATGAAACTGTCAATGGGGCAGCCTAGGCTAGGGTTTGTAGGGAAATGTAAGAGATGAAGGGGAATAGGTCAGAAGTGTTTTAGAGAAGTATGAAAGGTGTAGATAAGTGTAGGGGAACAAGACACTTAGGATTTTACCATTGATTTGACACAAATTCACATGAAAATGAAAAACGCGGTAAAACCCTAAGAAAGAGAATTTCACATATTTTTTTTTGGAAAATAGATGCCAGAGAAAAGTGCCAACTAATACTTACTTGTCCAAAAGGTATTGAAAGCCGTGACTTGCTGAGAATCATGAATATTCAATTTCTGGAATCATGAATATTCAATTTCTAGATATAAATAAAGATAATATTGGTGTTTTGTTAGAGAGAACATATTTTCTTTTGGACTTTCTAAAAGATACGTATGTACAGTTTACTCATGGAGAAAATATCGATAAAAAATGTATGGAAGGGAAATTGTTTACAAGAGGACAGAATGTAACCCAGCATATTAAAAAAAGATGGAATCCAAAATATTAGAAAAATAAGAAAAATATTAGATTTGCATAATCTATGTTCATTTTCAGGGTAGCAAGTTTTGATCGTAGTCCATAAATAATTATTACGGGGAGTGAATGAATAGACGTGTCATAAAAAAGAATGAATATAGAGCATTTATTATATACAATAATAAAAGTTATGATGAAGAGAATTAGACATCGTTTTGCTGAAATCCTTCCAAAAGTCGATCCTCCTTAAGTTTTCGAGGACCCGGTTGAAGATAATAACAAATGTAAATTAAGATTGTTAAATAGAATGAAATTTGTAAATTTCAAAATTAAATATTTAATTCAAACAATTAATACAATTTGTTGGTAAATATTTCACAAGTAATTAATGGAATTTATACTAGTATATATTTATTTTAATCACTAATTTAGTAAGAGCGGAGGGTTATATTTTTTTGAAGTACAAACACTTTGTATATATATATATATATATATATATATAATTTTCCATGGATAAATGGATTAAACTTCTTGAAATTCCTTTGAATACATGAATATTTATGTCATTCAAATAAAAGGATGAAAATGTAACATCTAGTTGTGAAAAATAATATTTGTAAATAAGGAATAATGTACTTTAACTATAGGGAAAAATAAACCCTTTAAATCTCAGTCACTGTCCTTAGATGAAATACATGGTGGACTTCGCACAATCCTCTCTACCATGGTCTTCTTCATAAAGTCACATATTTGTGTAATGCTTACAAGTATTTCTTGTGGAATTAGGGTGTTCTATAATAATTT
The DNA here is from genome assembly GCA_000404065.3 of Pinus taeda. Classification (NCBI taxonomy): domain Eukaryota; kingdom Viridiplantae; phylum Streptophyta; class Pinopsida; order Pinales; family Pinaceae; genus Pinus; species Pinus taeda. The sequence continues at coordinate 18,161 of APFE031225642.1, read as the reverse complement.
GAAAAATCCAATCAAATAAATGCACTTAGAATGAAACTAAATAACATGTTACAAATGTGTAGCTTTTAAATGAAGAAACCACTTCCAGACATTTTCCTCTAATAGTTAGATTCATTGGATAGTGGTAGTGTCCTTTCCACTATCCAATAATTTATTGTTCTGACAGTAGTGCTCCATTATTATGATGATTTTATCTTGGATATGTTTGGCATAATTGAGGGATACATGTGAGATAAATTGGTATTTAGTGCTAGGAATGGTTACTAAGGTCTAATTGATGTCAAGGAAGTAAAACAAGGCCCTCAGGTCATCAATAAAGAATTGCAAAAATGGTAACAATGAAAAGCAACATCAAGCCACTCCTCTCTAGGGAGATTTGATTTTGAGTTTGATTATGATGTTGTTGGAAGGTTTTTGCACACCATGGATGGTTGAATAGATTTTCAAATCATTAAAGAATAAAACAAATGCCTTAGAATTTTACTAAAGATTTTTGGGATCAATAGTCTAGAACCATTGCTCAAAATAATACACATGAACTTTGTAGCACAATTTTGGTCACTAAGAGGGATAATATAACAACCCTGAGTTAAAATTCCATGTAATAAAGTCAATAAAGGAAAAAGAATAACCAAGGTCATGGGACACGTATTCCAAGATGAATGCCGGGAAAAGGACATAGTGATGGGGATTATTGGTGATTAATTAATGGTTGTGGAAATCGACATAGACGATGGTAAAGGCAAAGTCACATTAATTGGCATTTATTTATCAAAATAATGGATTATAGGAGAAAATGAATGTGAAAGGTCACAGGTTGCATGTGAGAAGGAAAAATAAGGAAAATGAAAAATTAGAAGCCTCAATGATAAAAGGGATTTTGAGGATCAGTTCACAACTCTTGTCAATTTAACCTTTTCTCAATTTTATCTTGGACCTCTCTCTTCTATTCTCTCTCTCTCATACTCTTGGACACATAGAGTTTTCTTGGAGCATTACTGGAGGATTGTGGCATACTTTGGATTTGGAGCAAGAAGGAAAAGGAAAACAAAGAAAGTGCAGGAGGAAAACAAGGTCAACAGTTACAATAGATTTTTCTTGCAAGTACCAAATTGCATGTATCGTTTCCTTGCAAGTTTTGGCGTGCATGACACATGCATGTGATTTCTTGGTTATGGTATTCATTGGCACGGAGGATTGCCTAGATTAATAATGGTTTTTCCTAGCTTTGTCATTTACCGGAAAACCACAGTGTTGTGGATTTTATCTTCTTTTTTCTCTTGTTGGTGCTCAAATTGCTTTGGTTGTGGGTTGAGTTACTAGTCCTAGAAATCAAGTTGGGAAAAATTCTCTAGAGCCCTGGAAAACTTGTATAGAGACTGATCTGCTGATATTTACTGACGTCCAACTGTGAGTTGGCATCATTGGTTGAGGGTTGAGGTAGTTTGGCCTCTGAAATCCCTCGTTTTTTTTTCTTGGTTTATTCTATGAGATCCCACATTCGTTCTTGGAATATGGAGAAAGGGTGAAAGAAAGATTTGGTTCTGCCTAATCTATGGTCCGATGGTACGTGGAAGTCCCTGAATCGGTTGGATTTGCATATGTTAATATAAATTCCTTTTCCTTGGTATTTCATAAGTAAATGTGTTTGTCATCATGTGGATTTGATGATGGTTTCATCATTGATATTTCTTTGGTGTTTTGCTCGTTATAAGCATGTTTTATGACATGCTTGAGTTATGGCTCTCATCATGTTTTGATTAATAAATGAATTATTAATGAATTTATGATCCAATAGATGATAATGTAGCTATTATGAGGGGGCAAGAGTCTTTCTTGATGATTATAAGATTAGTATGAACTCCATATGTTCAAATTTGTTGTTATGACATGTACATTACATGTTTACGATATATTTGAAGAAAGTTTTGTCATGGCTGGTAGTGGTAAGGTGAAGTCCCTAGTAAATGTTTTGAATTAGTAGCCTTGTTTCATTGTTATTTATCATTGAAGTTTCATGAAGTTCTAGGAAGAGCCATGAGTCCTAGCATTGAATAAGTAGCCCAGAATTCAAGGTCGTGAGCAGAACATTGCCTCAAAAAGGCCATAGCCGCATGGATGCCTCCCTGTGGAGTGAATGGAGGGTCTCAGTTGGGTTTAGTTCGATAAAATATCAAGTTAGATTAGGGGTTTGGAACCAATAAGGGTTGGTTGGATCCTGAAGAATTTGAATCTCTTTAAGGAAGGTCATGTTGGTCTTTTCTGATTGGTTCCACTTCCTTAACTGTACATCGGGAGTTGAATCATATCATAGTAGTTGTTTGTCACATGTTCACCCCGATGGACTGGTTAGCTTGAGTAAATGTGGGAGGAGGGTGTTATTGAGTGGTATTAAAGCATTCCTTAACCCTTGGACTGAATGGGCAAAATGTGTTTGTTGTGCATACATGTCGGTTGCATATGTGTCTATTATTCTTGTGGTCTATGTGTTTGTTATGTATGCATGACATTGGTCATTATTGCAGTTGTGTTGTAATATAGAAGTTGATGATGTTGTTGTTGGGATGTGTTTTTCGTGAACGTGAGTCGGTTTTATATGCATTGGTTTTATATGAAGGAGTTGTTGAGGTATGTGCCTTATATAGAGGAGGATAAAGAGAATATCGAGAGATTCATTAGCGGGTTTTCAATAATATTCAAGCTCAGGATTGAGTTTGGTGAACCTATATCATTAGAGGAAGCCAACGGGAAGCTAAAGCATGCTTATCAGCAATCAAAGTGCATATCTGAGACTAAGTAGTATTGGAAAGGCAATGAGAAGAATAAGGAAAAATGGGATAAGAGGCGAATGAGACCACAGGGCATAGGTAGCAAATAGAATACAACACCTCCTAAGAAGTTCAATGAATCTAAGAGAGGCAAGGTATTTGAGTTTGAGGAGTAGAGCAAGGGTGATCGTAGGAAGCCTTTACAATGTTGGACTTGTGGAAAAGATCATTGTAGAAGATTTTGTCCATGAAATTAGGTTGGTAGACCGCATATATATAGTTCTTAGGAGGCACAAACAGTGGGGGGATGTTGGACAAAGTATTTATTAGTTTTATTTAGTTTTGGATAATAGGTAGGTGGCTCACCAGGCATCTATTCTCAAGATTGATGATAAGCTTTGTGATCAAGTTGTTTTTATTTTGGTTGACCCTTGATATAATTATAGTTATGTTAATCTCTACCTAGTGGATAAGTGTGGTTTAAATAAAGAAGTGCAAGAAAAATATTTGTTATTGTAGTTGGCTACATGTTCGAAGAAGATAGTTCACCGAATATGCTTCCATTAGGATCATATATTATTCTTTTGGGTAATATGGACTAGTTGTATCTTCATAGGACCAAAGTGTATTGTTATGAAAAGGCTATTTACTATTTGGATGACAATGGAGAACAAAGAATATTGCATGGTAAGAAGAAAGAAACATCAGTTACAATAGTGATATATATGCAAGAAAAGCATAGTTTCATGAAAGCGTGTGTGTTATTTACAATACATATTTCTAGTGATAAAGGTAATGATGTTGAGGACAAATGTTTTTTGAAGAGGCACCCAATTCTATAATAGTTTTAGGATGTATTTCCCATATATATTATAGTATTTTTGCCTCACGAGGAAGTGGAATTTTCTATTGATTTGGTACCATCAGAAACACCAACATCAAAGTCACCATATAGGATGAGCACACCAAAGTTAGTGGAATTGATATTACAGTTGAAGGAAATTCTTGACAAAGGATACATTAGGCCAATTGTGTCGCCTTGTTGTACACCAGTGTTGTTTATGAAGAAGAAGGATGGTATTGTTAGATTGTGCATTGATTACATGAAGTTGAATAAGGTAACCATCAAGAACCGGTAGCCGAGGATTGATGACTTGTTTGACCAGTTGAAGGGAGCAATGATGTTCTTGAAGATTGATTCGAGATCAAGATATCATCACGTACACTTTAAAGAAGAGGACATCTACGAGACTTCTTTTCGTACTAGGTATGGGCATTATGAGTTTTTTGTAGTTCCATTTGGTTTGAATGATTCCAAAAATACTTTTATGCGTTTGATGAATAGTGCGTTACTTCCTTATCTAGACAAGTTTTTTATTGTGTTCGTTGATGACATATTGATATATTCTAAGAATGAGGAAGAAAATTTCAAACATTTAGCAACAATTTTGTGACTTCTTAGAGAGAGTCAATTGTATGCTAAGCTTAGTAAGCAAAAAAATTTTCAGACAGAAGTACATTACTTGGGACACGTGGTTTCCAAGGAATGAATAGTATTGGATCCAAAAAAGATAAAAGCTATTATGGAATGGGAAACTCCTAGGAATGTGGATGAGGTAAGGTCATTTATGGGGTTGGTAGGTTATTACAGAAGGTTCATCAGGAACTTCTCACAGATTTCTTATCCTATTACATCATTGCAAAGGAAAGCTAAGAAGTTTGAATGGAGAAAAGAATGTTGAGCTAGTTTTGAGTAGTTGAAGCAATTATTGAAACATTCTTCAGTTCTAAATATTGTAGATACAAATAGAGAATTTACGGTGTGTAAATATTCCTAAAAGAGAGGACATGATGGAGTCTTGATGCAAGAGGGATGAGTGGTATGTTATGAATCAAGGAAAATGAGTGGGCATGAATAAAATTATCTTACACATGATCTTGATTTGGAAGCAATCATCCATGCATTAAATTTGTGGAGGCACTATCTTCTTGGTAGGAGGTTTGTATTGATGAGTGATCATAATGGATTGATACTTGTTTGACCAATCAATTCTGAATGCTAGATAAGCGAGATGGTTGGACGTGATTATTGAGTTTGAACTTGAGATAAGGTACATTAAAGGGAAAGACAATAGGGTTTCATATGATCTTAATAGAAGAGTGTAGGCAAATCATATAGTAGTTGATTTCATATCAAAATGAATTTACAGGATCAGATCTTACAAGAAGGTCAGTAGGATGATAGGTATAGGGAGAATAGGTACAGGTTACATCAGGATACATGGGATCAGGATGTGGACCATCATCTCACAATGGATGGTTTGGACATATTTAGGGACATAATCTATGTGCCAAACAACATTGAGATCAAGAAGCTTATCGTGAGGGAATTTCATGCTAAGCCATGTTCAGGTTACCCAAGATAGCAAAAGACATTTATAACAGTGAAGAGATTCTATTATTGGTTGAATTTCAAGAAAGAAGTGGTAGATTTTCTTACTACGTGCTTGGACTGTCAACAGGTAAAAGCAAGGAGTAAGAATCCGAGTGGATTACTACAACCAATTATGATTCCATGGTGGAAATGGGGGGTCATTTCCATGGATTTCAATATAGGTTTTCTGAGGATATCCAGAAATCATGATACTATCATGGTTGTGGTGAACAAGTTGACAAAGGTAGCACACTTTATTCCATTGACTTCTACTTATTCAACTAATGATATAACACATGTCTTCATAATAGATGTAGTAAGATTTCATGGTGTTCCAAAGAAGATTGTATAAGACATGGATGCTAAGCTCACTTCTAGGTTCTAGAAAGAGTAATTTAGGTTTGGGTACATAGTTAGCCTTCAACACAACTTATCATCTACAAAAAAATGGACAGGAAGAGAGGGTCAACAGGATTTTGGAGGACATGTTGAGAATATACGTTGTGCATCAGTAGTGAAAGTGGGAAGAGTATTTCCCACTGGTAGAGTTTTCTTACAATAATGGGTATTAGGAGTCACTGAGGATGATTTTGTTTAAGGAACTTTACAGACAGATTTGTAATACTCCCATCAATTGGACTGATCTAGTGAACAAGGTATTGATAGGACCAGACATGTTGGCAGAGATGGAACATGAAATGCAGGTAATCAAGAATAATCTAAGGGAAACAAAGGTAAGGAAAAGAATTATGTAGATTATCACAAGTTGTTTAAGGAGTTTCAGGTTCGGGAAAATGTGTACTTGCACATCAAGCACAAGAAGAGCTCCTTGAGGACTGGGTCATGTATGAAGCTGAAACCTTTTTTTGTCAGTCTTTCAAGATCCTTGAGAGGATTGGACTAGTGGCCTATCAACTTGGACTACCTCCGATGGTGAGAGTCCATGATGTTTTTCATGTTTCATTGCTTAAAATATATGTGAAATATGTTGATCATGTTATTGATTGGTTTGTATTTCTAGTGGAACCAAAAGGATAATTCTAACCAGAACCTTAGTGCATTTTGCAGAGAAATATGCTCATGCTCCAGAATCGAGCAATTGAGTAGGTTAAATTTAAGTGGAAGCACGTTGGGCCTAGTGAAGTTACATGGGAGATGGTTAATTAGATGTGGGCTATGTATATTTCATTGTTTTCTAGTTGAGGAAAATTTGTTTTGGTATATGTACATATTTATATATGGTTTTCATTGTAAATACCACAACGAGTTATGTTATAAAGTTCTAATAAGAGGTATGGGTATCATGTTATTATGTTTCCATGTTGGTTTGGATTTCATAGGTATGTTTTTATGTTATAAAGTTCTAATAAGAGGTATGGGTATCATGTTATTATGTTTTCCATAGGTCATATAATATAATTTTCTTTCCTAGTGGTCATATTGGTTGTAGGTGTCAATGAATACTGAGGATGGTGTTCCCTAAAGGGGGAGGTTCCTATAATAGCCTCAGGTTAAGAATCCATTTCATAAATTTATTAAAGGCAAAATGATAACCAAGGTGATGGGATGTGCATTCCAAGCTGAATCTTGGGCAAAAAACATAGTGGTGGGGATCATTGGTGATTAATTAATGGCTATGGAAATTGGTAAAGATGATGGCAAACTGGCATTAATCAGAATTTATTTCTAAAAATAATGGAAAATAGGAGAAAAGGAATGTGAATGGTAACATGTTTCATTTGGGGAGGAAATTGAAGGAAAAATAAGGAAAATGAAGAAAATAGAGGCCTGAATGATAACAAGGATTTTCAGGTTTAGTTTACAACTTTTGTCAGTTTATCCTTGTTTTAGTTTTAGCTTAGACTCCCTCTCTCATACTCTTGGACACTTAGAGCTTTCTTCGATCACTCTTGGAGGAGTGTGACATACTCTGGATTTGGAGGAATATTATAAGGCAAAGGAAAAGAAGGAAAGTGCATGAGGACAATGGGGTCAATAGCTACATCAAGTGTTTGTTACAGGTACTGAATTGCATGTATGATTTCCCTTCTAGTTTTGTCATGTATGGAACATGCATGTGGTTCTTGGTTATGATTTGTCATTGGAATGGGGATTTCCTAGATTGACAGTGGTTTTTCCTAGCCTTTCCATTTCTGGATAGGCATGGTGTTTTGGTTTTTTTATTTTTTTTTTCGTTGGTGCTCATATTCCTTTGGTTGTGGGTTGAGTTACTATTTATTGGAGCCTTGGTTGGAGAGATGCTCTGAAATCCCTGTAAAAACTTGGGTTGAATTACTAGTCTTGGAATCCTTGGCTAGACAAGCACTTTGGAACCCTCGATGGGTTGATTTACTAGTCCTGGAAGCCTTGGTTAACAAACCCTCTAGAGATCGGAGACAATTGTGGGTTGAGTTACTAGTCGTATAAGTTGGGTTGGAACAAATGTTCTAAGCCCTAGACATCTTGAATAGAGATTGATCTAGTGATGGTTAGTGATGTTTGAACATGAGGTGGAATCACCAGTTGAGGTTGAGGTGGTTTTGGCCTTTGGAAGCCTTGATTTGTTTTTCTTGGTTTATTCCATGAGATCCCATATTCATGCTTGGAATATGGCATGGGGGTGATTAGTTGAAAGAAAGATTTGGTTCAACCCAATATATGTTCGGGTGTTATGAAAACTCACTAACTTTGTTGTATTTGCATATGTTAATATAAGATTCTTTTCCTTGGTATTGCATGAGTAAATGTGTTTGTTGTCATGTGGCTTTAATGTTGATTTCATCATTGATATTTCTCCAGTTATTTGATGGTTGTAAGCATGTTTATGACACACTTGAGTCAGGGATCTATTGTAGCAGCTACAACCATCCTCCAAAATTTAGCCTTAACTTCTTTTGGAGCCTCCCTACCAACCATCCTTAGCAGCAGGTCTTGCATTGCCCAGGTAATTATGCTTTTAGCTGAGTTTCTTTGGCTTATCAGCTTGTGTTTGCTAAAAAAAATTCGTTTCACTAGCAAGCAAACCTCTCATTGCTTGGTCTCAAACTGGTTCTTGTGATGATTTGGAGAATTGTGCATAACTGGAGGGAAACTAGTCCTTCTCTCTAGAATTTTGCAGTACATCCTAGTACCCTACACTCCTCTCCAGAATTTTGCAGAGCATGCAAGTTGCCTTCCCCTTGAAAAAAGTGTAGATTAGCCCATCACTAGGCTTGCTCTCTGAGTTTACGCAATTCTAGCTGGTATCCCTTGCTTTAGTCCAAAAATTGCATAGAGCTTAAGGGGTAGCTAGATCCACTCAGCCCAAAAAATGTGTAGAACTCATCCCAAGGCTTGTTGTCTGTGCATGTGCTCACTGGTTCACCAGTTCCATCGAGTACCATGCAATTTTGCCTTGCATGCATGGGCAAATTTTTCACAAAAAAAAAAGCAAAAAGAATCCCTAGATTTTAGGAATCTATTTTTAGCAATTGGGGTTATATGCAAAGCCATTCTAGAAACCTCCTGCCAAGTTTCGCTTTTTCCTAGAATCATGGCATTTTCGTCATAAACCTCAATCTTGTAAAATAAAATATTCAACTCTTTAGAGCTCATTCTTCACTTCGATCTTGGAGCTCTGGCATTCCCGGCACATCTAGCAACCTTTGACACAATCATCACATATTTTTCAGGGTAAGTCTGCTTTTCATAGATTTTGATGCTTTTCTGTCGCATTTTGTATTTCAGTTTGTGTGAGTGTTTTTTACTTGGTTTTGTTGAACGCTTATTTTCGTTTCAATGCATGATAACTTGTAGAAGCACCATTTCAAGTTTTTCCTTGCATTTCGTTGTTGTCACATGCATCACATTGCTTTTGTACTAACGATTAGCATTGTCGAAACATGCTTCACACACTCCATTTTTTTCCCATTTTACTAAATCCTACACTTATTGGTTGTATGCATGTTCATTCAATCATGTCTACACCCAAATTCACACATGCATTTAGTCCTTACTATTTTCAGTCGCCTGTCAATGGGTCTAAGTTGCCTTGGCCCGGACCTTTCCTTGCCCAACTTGAACTGTGCATTTCAGGGATGGAAGGACTTTCCTTTCTCCCAGGAATTATGGAGATCCTACCACACACTAGCCTCCCAAAATGTTCTTTGTGCAATTCTGAGAGACAGTGCCTCAGTTGGCCCATAGGATTGCGCAGTGCGATTGACTCGGTAGCAATCATGATGATAGAAACTACACATTGTGCAGTTCTAGTCCTTAGCATGTGAAGTTGAATTGTGCTCTGCTTAGTTTCATCAGTCATTCATCTCATGGGTAGTCTAGACTATGCTTTGTGCAGTTCTAGCAATCAGTCTCTCAGCCTCTCCCAAAGAAAATCGTGCAAATTTTTTGAGTCAGTCAATCAAGTGTGTTGCATGTCAGTGCTCATGTTACTTTTGGTTTCCAACTAATAGTTGGCTTGCCATGAGTGTTTCTTTGTATCCAGGTAACACATGTTTTCATCAGTCTCTTAGAAGTACAAGTACAATGGCTTCCAAGAGAGCATGGTGGACGGACACCATTGAGAGTGCAACTAGATATGTGGTCGAGCAAGTGTGTATGAGATTGCCCATATATGAAGATACGAAGTTTTTCATAAACAAGGAGATCAAGATCACATGGCATGATACCAATGACATCTTTTTAGGCACCTTTGAGGAGAATTTGGAGGACCGTAGGGTCTATATCAGCATACACAAGCCTTCTTGTATTGGGTTGCATGCATGTATCCCACATTTCCATGTGCGGAAATGATCCACTCAATTGTATCACATACTAATCTAGAGACAATGGGGTTGAGCAGTGCAAGTGGAACAAATATTGCTACCTTTAGGGTAGAGAAATTTCAGGAGATTTATCACTTACCACAGTCACTCAAAAAAATGGATACACTCTTCATCCATCCTAGCCACAGTGCAAATTCAAGAGACATCTTGAAGACCTAGATGAGAGAGCTGTCTAAGTTTAGGAGAACACCCAACTAAGTATACCTGACAAATACATTATAGAAGGCTTATCCATTCTTAGTCATCTTTGCATGCTTCTTATATGGCCAAGAGAATACATAAACCCTCCCAGAGAGTTGGGTGATTATGGTGGATCAGCTCGCAAATGAAGGAAGACCTTTCAATTGGTCTAACATGTTGGCTCTCAACCTAAAAGGACAAGTAACAAAATCCTAGCATCCACCCAAGGGTCAACAAGAAAATCTATTCATATCTTCCTACATGCTTGATGCAATATGTGTCCATCAGTAGTTCCCTAGCTTGGGTTGGACATCGACACCTTCAGAAACCTCTGTGCACATTTATTGTAGGTTGTTGTCTAAGTGTAGCATTCATGGATTTATACTACAACTATCAGACCACTTCGTTACCCCAGTGTATAGGATCATCTTTGAGCAGGATCTACCTTACATGTCGTAGGTAGTGATGGAGGCATTTGTCAACATAGCATATTGGTATGCCTCACCCCTTGGCACCTTCATTTGAATGTACAATGCGGAGAAGGCTCTGCATGTGTTACCAAAGCTTTCCATGGACAAGTTGGTCATGCAAGAGGTTGCATACCACATCTTGACAGGATTTTCAACAAGACCACAATGGATGAAGAAGGCACCTTTACCCTATCTTTTTTGCAGATCAGACTGTATGATATCTAGAGTTTCAAGCATGTTGAGGTCAAGACGAAGGAATTCAAGAGGTTCACCTTCGATAAAAGAAGTTTCAATCAATATGACCTCCATTTCTTAGTGGCAGACCACTGTGCGAGAATGTATCATCCCTGGATCCACGGGGCATCTCATTGGCCTAAGGAAGACCCATGGAGATACTACTACAATTCCTCAAGGCTTAATGAAACAGTCAGGGTGGCTATAGAATGGTTAGCAGTGCACAAGGAAGCAACATTTGAGAGAGAAACAACATCAAATGCAAGTTCAAGGCAGAGCCACTTGTAATGAGAGAAGCTTTGGAGATTGAGGCAAAGAAGTGACAACACAACAAAAGGATTGCGCAAAGATAGAGGGAGAAGCAGAAACTAGAGGAGGCAGAGAAGAAGTTGTAGGAGGTGAAGCAACAACTAAGGGAAAACCAAGAGATGTGCACAAGGGAGAAGGAATCGCAACAAGAATAAGAACAATAGGAAGCATAATGCACACACATTGATGGAACTATGCAAATACAGGTTATTGACTCATTATAGCTAGTAGATAGCAAATAGAGTGAACAGTCACAGGAGCAAGACTTTTCTTAGAATATTGAACAAATGTTGGAAAATATGGACACAAATGTGGTTCAATTGGAACACGATCTAGAGAGAAAGAAAAAAGCTGGCA